>SNQJ01S0140936.1:6868-26827 GCA_010110895.2 Picea sitchensis
TGTTTCCTTAAATAGAGGAAACCTTTATAATGAAACTCTTCATTGTGCCAAGAGTACCCTGGAGAATCTTAGGGATCATTTTGCAGTTTTTGGATTGGGCTGGAAATTTTGGGGTCTTGCAACCATTCCTAGTGGACAACCTCAAGCTAGTTAGCAACAATGAATGAAAGGGAAAAGAGGGACCCTTCTTCTTCATATTTATTGGAAAGAGAATCATCCACCACATTTCTTTACCCTTCTTTTAAATGATCTCATAATCATATCTAAACAACTTGGTCACCCATTTTTGTTACTCCAAGGATGAAATTATTTGTTCTAGGAAGTACTTGAAGCTTTGATGATATGTTTTAATTTGGAAGCATCGACCCAATAGATAAGGGTGTTATATATCCACTGCATGTAAAATATCCAACATTTCCTTTTCATATATCGATTGGCCCAAATGTCACTTTGAAAAAAAAAATCTGGTGAAAGCCAAAGGTTGTCCATATTTCATAAGGATTTCCCTGATTCCTCTCCTTGATGCTTCACATTCTAGAAGAAAGGTCTTGATGAAGTCAGGTAGGGCCAATAAAGGAGTAGTGCACATAGATTCTTTTAAGACTTGGAAGGATTGGTCAGTGGGTGGAGTGAAAATGAAAGCATTCTTCTTAAGGAGAGCTATAAGAAGAGCCATATTTTTTCCATAATTATGAACAAACTTGCAGTAATATCCCATTAAACACAGGAAACCATGTAGACTCTTAAGAGTTGTAGGGTGAGGTCAATTATGCATAGCTTCAATTTTCTTAGGATCCACCCTTACACCATCCTTTCCAACAATATGAGACAGGTAATCAACTTCAAAGACACCAAAATAACATTTATACTATTTGAGGAAAATTTGGAGCTTGGAGAGGATATGGAGAACTTGATCTACATGGGTGAGATGGGATTTCCATGTTTTACTATAGATGATAATATCATCAAAGAATACTAACACAATGTGAATGAGGAAAGGATGAAAATCATAATTCATGAGCCCTTGAAAATTGGACGAGTAATTACAGAGACCAAAGGGTGTTGGCCCTTGACCAAGTTTTAGGAGATCCTTGGTCAAGTTTGACCTATTTTGGGACTTCAACAGCCTGTCGAAGGCATAGTGCAAGATGAAGTAGATATCGTGGTATTTCAACCCTTTTTGGGTCCTTTTTGGGATTTGAAATTATTTAACGGGTATGGGCTGTCGGCCCATGGGTTTACCCATGTTTAGGCCTATTTTGTAAAGTATAAATAGATGTCTAGGCAATGTAAGAAAATAATAGATACAAATGGCTAAGTGATAGATCTATGTGATTGAAGGATTGTAAGTGCTCTGTGCATACTGTGTGAGACTTGCAGAGCTACGTGCAAGTAATTGTAAAAGGCTTGGTTCTTTACCCTAGCTCGAAGAAGGAGGATCTGGTGGAGTGTGCACAAATCTCCTGTCTTCTATGGAGTAGGATTTTGATGCTATGTGCCTGTAAGAAGCTTGACAAAGATAATAAAGAAGAAGAGTTAGTGGATGTAGCCCTAGGGTGGGTGTTGGCATAGGGGCAGACCTAGGGTTCAACGCTACAACAACGCACCAACAAAACCCTAACTACAGGCCCTTTCGGAAACACCTACGAAGAAGATGAAGTCTCACCCGAGGTAGATGGACGGGTGGTTGCAAGACTCAGGTGTCTACAACCTTAGCTAGGACACAAATATGTGATTATAACACTTAGAAATCACCTGGCATAGATTATTCATCAATATTCAACCCTTATGATACTTCGCAGATAGCACAGAGCATCACAATATGTACTTAGATCTAAGATAATTCAACACTTAGCCACAACAAGATAGATTAGATTCGGTAGATCAAGCACTAATAATCTTACATACCAGATCTAACATTCATTCATATCTCAGAAGCACAAAGCATAAATAGATCTATCTAAACACATCAAAGCACTTAGCAAAGGAAGAGACAAACACATCAGGTTGAGGCATAGAGCACAACACACAGATTTACCATGGTTCACCCCCACCCTAGGGTTACATCCACAAAGTCTTCTTCTTTATTAGCTTCAGTTAATCAGGTTACAACACAGATCCATTCAAATCCCTCTTCGCATAGGATAGAAGATCTACGCATCTCACTAGATCCTTCTTCCTTGCGCTAAAAGCATAGAGCCTTCTACAATATCCTACACTTATTCTCTTACGTTATGCACAAGGCATTTACAATCATTACCAACACTTAACACATCTCGCAACTCTTCGATCACATAGATCGCACTCTACTACTCTTCTCCCCCCACTTTTTCACTTACTTCGCCTATACATCTATTTATACATACAACAATGGGCCTAAGTGTGGGTAAACCCATGGGCTGACATCCCTTTCCCATTACATTATCCCCAAAAACCCAAAAAGGACCCAAAAAAGGGGTCTAGCCTCCATGATTTCCACTTCATGTTGCGCTCCATCTTTGACAAGCTGTCGAAGTCCCAAAAATGGTCAAATATGACCAAGTGTTCCTAAAAACTTGGTCAGGGCCAACAGGCCCCCAACACTCACCTATGACTCATCCCAAGTCACTCAGGTCTGGGTAACTTTGCCTCAAATTTCTTGAGCTTGGCTCGAGCTACTTCAACTTGTCTTTGTGATACTGCTTCTTTCTCAGTGAATTCCTGAACAATTGCTTCGCTGATAGGTCCTTCTAGTTGTTGCTCGACTGTAACAACTACTTGTTCTAGTAGTGTTCCTTGACCTTAAATTTCTTCAAACAGTAGGTAGGTCGCCTCCTGGCTTGGCTGGAGTTTCCGGGTGACTTCCATCACTCTATTATGCATGGTAAGAACGATTTGTTGGGTAGTGCGTTGTTCCTGGGATATCTTCATCCTCTCGATGGGTGACAGGAGCTTGAGTTGTTCCTATACTGAATCTGCATACTAGTTTTCTTCCTGGAGTTGGGACTCCAGTTTCTTCAACTCTGGGTCTTCAGATAGTTGTTCATATATCTGCGCACTTCTGCTACTTAGTTTTTTACATTCTAAAGCTAGTGTTTTAATCCTCTCGACTTCGCTCTAACCATTCAATTCGCATTGGTCACACACTTCTTATGGACTCTATGGTATGGTCTGAAGATCTAATTCCACAACCCTTTGTTGAAGTTGTTGAATAACTTCAGCCAGCTTCATCACTTGGTGCTCTATGGGCTCTTCGGCCTTCTTCTCTAAGCTGGTCACAGAGAGAAATGCTTTGTTGACTACTTCTTCAATTCCTATCTTCTTTGCGAGTAGCTTCTCTTTCTCTTTTTTCAGCTTCGCTCTGTCTTCTTCAATTTTTTATTGGATAGCATTCTTCTCTTTTTGCGCAGCTTGGTGTTGTTCAATAATTTCCTCCTATGATTTCTTTAGAGCCTGGGTGGCCTATGCTTTTTCTTCCTAAGCATGTCGAAGGTGTATTTCGACTGTATCAACAATCTTGCGGAGATAAACTGATTCATCTCCCACTTTTGTTGTTCCTTCTGGCAGAGGTGCAGTAGAGATTCGTCAGCTATACTGGAGTACTTGTTGTACAACTTGGAGGGTGATCTCAATTTGGCTATACATTTGTTCCTGATTCACCTCCTGCTTTTCTATGATTTCCTTTGAAGCATCATTGACCACTGCAACAATGAAATCAAAGTCATCCAACATTAGGGTAGTTTGCATCTTGGTTACAGGGGTTCTTAGTTTCTTTCTGGAAGAATATTTCAGAGGTGAGACCTTCCTTTTCTTCGATGAGTCTTCTTCATCCCTAGGCGGTGGTACTTCAATTTTTTGTTGTTTAGTTTTTGTACCTTCTTCGTCATCACCTTCTTCATCTGGTGTAATGGAATTCGTCCTTACAGATAGGTTGTCGACATCTTGTACTTCTTCAGTCTTCTTCGTCGTCTTTGCTTTCTTTGTCTTACTGGGCCCAGTTGTATCCTGTGCAGTTCTGGGGTTGTCGATGTCGAAAATTTCTGCGGGGTCTGCTGAAACAAGGAGGTCCATCGACCATTCCTTAGTGATCTCTTCCAAGTCTTCTTCTGTCAACTTATAATAGAAATGAAGTTGTTCCTTCTTCTCATCGGTGTGTGGGGTTAGGTATATAAAGTGGTGGTCCACGCTGAACTTTATCAAAGTTCAGAATCTATGTAAAGTGTTCAAGGTTATGCAAGGTTCACTCCTTATGGTTTCTTTCAATTGGATATAGTAGGTGTGGAAAATGGAATTTGATTTCCATTGCTTTCTCATGTCATTCGAGTACCATAATGTACTAAACTTCACAGCTAGTGGCTCAAAGGGGTCAAGGTTGTGGAAGGTTGCACCTTATGGTAGCTCCCATGCAACAAAAGCGATCAGTATTAGGAGCCAGCTAAAATGGAATTCATGCCCCTGATCCTGGGCTTCTCTATAGTTAATCTCCAGTTGATTCACCAGGTACTTCACCCAGTTCATCTGTAGTCCCTCTGCGCACTTTCCTGTGAGGTCAACGACAAAGCCAGATACTTGTGTTGGTCGACTCTTGCATACCAACTTCCATGATACTGGCAGTTGGTCGTGACACTCTTGCATGCCAACTTCCATTCGCATCAGCTATAAGCGTAAGGTACACCGTATACTCCTTTCTAATTAGAATATACATTGTAGCCTGCATGCCTTTCTCTCTCAACATCGACATAGATTTTGATCTTTTGCAATAAGAGTGCGGTTTGCGGTCTTCCAGGATAGTACCTTATCTGGATCGTGGCCCTCGTGATGTTGTGATCCTATTGATCAATGTTAGATCAATAGTTATGCGACGGTTCAACCATAGGTATCCTCCATGGTAACTTGTTAGCAACAATTTTACATAAAAGCATTCCTGATGTCTGTCGAAGAGCGGTATTTTCATAACGTTGAGCAAAGTAGACTGTGTGTGTGTTCATCATCCATTGCTGAGGGATGAGCTTTGAACTCTTTCCCTTAAATTTCACTGGCACTTATATATGGGGCAAGCATGTCAGAACTTTACGGTCCCCTGAAGCGTCGCACTTCAACGCTGTAACATTTTCTTGATCTACGCGGTATGTGCGTACACCTTTCGGTAGATATGCAGTGACTAGGGTGTGTTCAAAGTCTCTAGGTACACTTCCCCTCAATCTCACCGCCGTAGAGGTGGTATGTAAGTCGGTAGGATGGATGGCACTAACTTCACATTGGCTATGTCATCCTTATGCTTAGTTATTCTCTCTACACCAGCTCGAGATGTTCCTACTCAAGCATTCGATGGGGAGGCTTTCACTCCTCTCGTCGATGATGCTTGGACTCCAAAGGGACATTCTTCTTTTTGACATGACTCTCTCAACCATTAAATCAAGGACCCTCTGTGACAGATTCCTCAAGTATGGTGATCTCGTCAGACATACGCACTTAGGAAAGATAATCGGGGTCACGATGATCTCAAAATACTGCACTAGGATGAACACTCTACTTGCAATGATCACTTTTAGACAATCACTAGTTCTGCGGTCTTCGACTTTTCAGTTGGAAAAGTGTTCTTCGCACTGCCATGAGATAAATAGGAAATTAGTCAATGGTCTGCTTACAATGGGTATGAAGTTTCCATGAATGTTGATCCATCCATTATGGCGTGGTCCAACGGTTTGGTGGTGGATCCTTTAATTTTCTATCCATTCAGGGTAAAGTCAAACAGGTATATCGGGTCCACCACTATATTGTTTCACCATGGCTAAGTGCCATATATTTCATATCTGGATATCCCCGCACGGCTCACCTCTAGGATTTTTCCTTCTGCGAAGTTTCATCTTGAATCTTCTGTAACTTTTCGATTCCGCCTCTCTTACTTAGCTTCTGTAGCCTTCTACCTGAGCTTTGGTCTCTGGGCCATCCTTTTCCATTTTAACTCCTTTATCTTCTCTCCTACATAGTTTCAGGGACCTCTAATCCAGGTGCATGCATGGGTTAGGTATTTTGGTCTTTTGTGTTTCCTCTAATTCTCTTATAGATTTGAAATCCAATTCCCTGGTGTTTAATATCTTATATCTGTTCTCTTTTTTTTTCCATCAAGTAGGCGATCCTTCCATTCATAAATTCCATGAGTTCTTGCTTCTTTTGTTCTTGGGCTTCCTTTTCTTCTTTCTTCGGATCTGGGATTTTTCAATCCAGATCTTTCCTAACAAAGATGAAAATGGGGCATGGTCCTTAATAAATTTAATAACTTTGAATTATTCCTCCGTTGAAGCTCCATGGTACTCATAGCTATCTGGGTAATCCCGCCACATAAGTGTCACTTTTTCCTTTAAACAACCCTATTTTTTCCTAGTTAAGGAACCATAGCAGGCCTTCCTAGGCTTCCCAAGCACTTTTTGTCATAATGTTCATCTGTGTTCCCTCATCCGGAGCACAGTCAATGCCTAAGTTTCCTATTCTTACTTCTATTTTCTCCTTTCTTTGAAGATATCCATAAACCTGCATCTTTTATGTTCATCCATGGTTTCTTTCATTTCCAGTAACATAATCTATGATTATTTCTGGGGTTCTTCTATAATATTAGTCTCTTTATAGATCTCCTCTCAGAGTTTGCTTGCTCCATATTCATCTTTTCAAGCTTAGCAATCATTCTAGGGCAATCAAAGACTTCATGGTCCATAGCTCCTACAATAGAGGAAACTAGGAGCCCTGGTGGAATTCCTTAGCAATATGTCTTGCTCTTCTGCAACTATAAATAAAGAGTTAATCCCCTTCTCTCTTCAATGAACCTCAAATTTTCTTAAAAATTCACTTGCTAGGGTCATAATGTACAGTCTCAAGAAAATTTTCTTTCTGTATCCTATCCATTGGTTAGTCCAAAATTATTTCTATGCATAGAAAGAAATGGGTATATACATATCTTTCATTATTCTTATCAGATCTATTCATATCAAATGTTCTTTCATCTAAAAATGCCCTAGTTTTCAAGTTAGACAAAATCTATCAAGCATACATAACCATACTTGTTAAAAAACAAAAATTTCAATTTCTTTACTTCTACAGTATAAATGCTTTGTGATCTAAGAAATTTTAACTATTCTTTACCTTTATCGAGAAAAATAAATTTCTATAGATCTTACTTCTTTCTTTAGTACTAACTCCTATTTTGCAGTAGATATGACTTATTTCAGGATCTGTCCTTCCCTTCTTCAGCACGATCTTTAGATCATAATCTACTCCATTGTGGGGCATAGATCCATGCACACATAGGATTTCACAATTTCGTGGACGACCTTGCAATGTTTCTTCCATCACTCCCAACAATCACAGCTTCATGTCCCAACAACGGAACCATTTGTTGGTGCGCAATGGGCAAACCTGGGGTTCAAGATTAATTCACAAACAAAACCCTAAGATACCAAGCCTTTCGGCATAACCCTCAAGTGGTTGAAGTCTCACCTGAGGTATATGCAAGGGTGGTTGCAAGACTCGTGTGTCTGCAACCTATCTATGACACACAACCTAAGGATTATAACACTTGGAAATCACCTAGCATAGATTATTCATCAACAATATTCAACCCTTATGATACTTCATTTGGATACAAGAGCATTGTAGTATGTACTTAGATCTTAAGATAATTCATCACTCTAGCCACAACAAGATAGATTATAGATTTTAGCATTAAGCACTAAGAATATTACATACAAGATCTAACATTCATTCATATCTCAAAAGAAAAGAATAGCCAGATCTATCTAAAACACATCAAACTCACTTAGGGAAAAGGAAGACACAAACACACAGGCTCTGCAATGAGAACAACACACGATTTACTGGTTCACCCCCACCCTGTGGTTACATCCACAAAGTCTTCTTCTCTTTATTAGCTTCAATTAATCAGTTACAACACAGATCCATCTAAATCCCTCTTTGCATAGGACAAAAAAATATGTGTAGCTCACTATATCCCTCTTCCTTGGGCGCCAAAAAGGCACATAGCCTCTTTCTACACATCCCCACTAGTCTCTTTAAGAGCCATGTAAATTAATTTACAATCATTACCAAGACTTAGCACAACTCGCAACTCTCTGATCACATAGATCGCACTCTACCACTCTTCTCCCACTTTTCACTCTCCTATACATCTATTTATACATTCACACAGTAGGGTCTGCTGCAGTAAACCCATCGGCCAACATCCCTTTCCCATTACTTCATCCCCAAAACCTAAGAAGTACCCAAAAAAGGGGTCTAGCTCCATGATTTCCGCTTCGCGTTGCACTACATCTTTGACAAGTTGTCGAAGTCCTGTGATCAAATATGACCAAGTGTTCCTCAAACTTGGTCAGGGCCAACAATGGGGGTGAACCACATGGTGTCATGGTGTGATGCCTTGATGTTTATGTCTTTATTTCCCAAGTGCTTTGATATAGATAGATAGATATGTTTATGCTTTATGCTAATGATGTATACAAATGTTAGATCTGACCCAGCATGAATGTGGTTAGTCTTGAATTGCTAGATCTAATCTACCTCTGCATGATAGCGCTTAGATACATCAGATCCGGAATGAATGATGGCTGCCCCATTTTATCCTCAAAGTAAAGCAGATAGTGGTTAAATATTGATGAACCATCGGTGCTAAGTGAGTTGTTAAGTGCTATAATCACATATCTGTGTCCCAGCTAAGGTTGCAGACACCTGAGTCCCCAACCATCCCAGCCTCTACCTCGGTGAGACTTCATCGCCTTCATGCTTCCATAAGGGATAGTAGTTAGGGTTTTTGGTGCGAGCTATGGTGTTAGCTAAACCTTGGGTCTACTCCTCTGCCAACAAATGGTTTCATTGTCGAGAACTGAAATAGATTGTTGGGAACTGATGAAGAAGAATCTTTGTGCAAAGATATGTCCTTGAACTGTGAAATCTCTGTGTGTAGATCTGTCACCCTAGTGCGCAAGTAAAGATTCTACTCTAGTTTATGTAGCTTGTACAAAGAAAATAAGTCATATATGAATAAAAGAGGTAATATTTTGAAGCTTTGTGCTCTGATAAATCTAAGAATAGTGAAACGTTTTAGATCTGCACCCTCTGGTGCCTGTAGAAGTAAGATAAGTGGAATTTTCGTTTCAAAAGTATGGATCTAGGTGATGTTTCTGATAGATTCTCGGCCCCTAGCTTGAAAAACTAGCACCAATAGAAAGAAGGTTTTGATATGCTTAGATATAAGAATGGTGATATTATAGCTATGCATAGAATTTTAACAACAAGTGGATGCAAGATCCTAGAAAGAAATGTTTATAAGCTAGATACTATGACCCTAGCACGCAAAGTATAAAGCATGGGAATCATTTAAAAGAAAGAGAGGGATTAAACTTATGTTACGTAGCTTTAAGACTAAGACATCTCGGTTAAGGAATGCCCTGTTAGAATATCTAGTTGTCTTTGTTTCAAAGCTATGGACCCCGAAGGCATTGGATTTCCCTAGAATGATTGCTAAGCTTGAAGGGAACACTTATAATAAGAAACCCTAAGGCAGATCCGTGAAATGGCAGAATCCTAAAAAGAATAAGAGAAAGTATTGCTACAAATAAAAAACACCCGGAATTTAATTCATTGACATGTCAGATTATTAGAGATCTCCAAAGAAAAATAATTCCTTGAAGCAAGAAGAAACAAGAGACTTGACTATGTTTTGGATGAGGAAACACAGGTATCATCATGATTGTAGAAAGAACTTGGGAAGCCGCAGAAGGTTTGCTGCATTCTCCATTAGGAATAGGACTAATCAAAGGAAAGTTGTTAAACCTATGTGGAAAGTTCACCCAGATTTCTATGAATGCTAATGGAATCCCTAACAGAGGAATATTTTGAGATTATTACATAGATAGCAACCCCATTTAACACTATGCTACTAGGAAAAACTTGGATTGAAAGGGATCATGATAGAAGGAAATAAGAAGAAGAAGTTTTAGAGTAGAAGAAGAAGAGTTAAAAGCTTTTATGACTATAAGGATCGCACACTTAATTGAAAAACATAAGAACAGGTCGAAGTTATTTAAAACTAGAAACCTAGATGTCGAATTTGAAAGAACACAATAAGAATCACAGAAGAGTGAAGCACCTACCCCAGATAAAGAAGAAGTACCACCCTTGAATCCTCGTGAAAGAATCAACAAACACAAAGTAACTATGCCAAAAAAGATAAGAATCGAATGAGAAAATGTATACCGAGACAAAGCTCACTGGGAAGAAAGCTAGAAAGCTAAGTAATAAGAGGGCTAAGATTTAAAAGTTACATAAGGTTCCTGAGGGAACTTTGTGGAAGGAAAATTTGCAAAATTGGAACTTCGCTGATACCAGAACATCGTCACACGACACTTCACCATGGCTAAGAAATATAATATTGATCAATATAACCATTTGGGCCAACCCCCAAAATGGGTAGAAAGGAATTTATGTGTTGCCACCAGACCATTGGATAGCATCGTAACAAACAGAACGATAGCTAATGAAGGCTTCTCTACTGTTGCAAGAAATCTGTTGCCAAGTTATCTACTTATCCCATCACGCCATGCCCTCATAATTCTTCGCCAACCGTGAATCTGAGCCTCCAGAATCATTGATTTTACACAGTGATCATAGCGCTATTTCCCTCTATCCCATTATAGTGTCTAAGTTACTCCTCAACCCGGATTTCAACCCGAAAGCACAGCGTCGATGAGTTCAGCCGCTGGAGCTGCTGAAGAAGTTTTGATCGACCTAATGACTGAAAGAGCTCGCGTTGCCTGGTATTAGCAAGCCTGCATCAACGAGAGGGACTTGAAGCCTCTTCGTCGACTCTCTCGCGGATCAAATATAGCCGCACCCACAGAAAAGAGAACCAAGCATAAAGAAGACCTCACAAATGCAAAACTGATTCCAAAAATATTGCCTCCAATGGATCCTCAGCCCACGTACAGAATCGTGATGGCGTACCAAGCGATTTTGAGTAATAATTATAGTTACTGCGTACCTCCGCTGGCGCTAAGGCGAAGTCAAATGATGGGTGACAGCGATCAACGTTGAATTTCAACAACTTCAACCTTGGATATCGCGCCATAATCTATAGGTATGCTCATAACCTCATACAAGTACCTAACTAGAACAAAGGGAAAAATGTGAAGATAATCCATCAGTCATGGATGATGAACCTCCCGCAGTCCACCATGTTGAACGTCATGAAGATCCCAAACTTCATACATGCGAAGTCGTACCATGCATGTGTCGTTGCCATCAATAAGGTTACCATGGAGGTTACTTTCAGGATATATGACGAGATCATAGTTGACCAAACGCTGGATCCCACAAGCATCATTAAAAGCCACCATAAAAGGACCCGACCCGCAGGAATTTTATCCAGGAAAACCAGATCACACATCAGCACAGAAGATCAAGGATACATATGGCGATGCCAAAAAGGGAACGCGAGGCTACAAAGTAGACTCTATCTAGAGTGGCGCAGTGCACCTATCATGTCAAATGATAGATGGAAATTTAGTAAGGAAGAAATGACCTATGCAAGTCATCAACTTTGTCATTGACCTCACAGGAAGTGTGTACCTGACAGATGAACTGCGTGAAGTACCTATTTAACCAGATGGAACTAGATTGCTGAGAAGCACAAGATCGGGTTATGAATTTCATCAGTCGGCCTGGTCCCTTTGATTGCATTTTTTCTGGATATGCCAAGGAGCGGACCTTCCCAAACATAGAGCTCATTTGAACCACTTCATCGCGAAGTTCCTACCCCATGGTATCCAACCCATATGAAAAAACAGTGGCAAAGAATTTTTGGTGTTCCATACATACTACCTTCCAACCAGCTAACATTCCATCTCGAGTCTCGATGACTCAACATCTTTACAGGTTCCGACCCATGATGACCCCAACGAACGGAACTTCTACCCCAAATTATAGTGTGAGTAGATGAACATAAAGAGAAGATCCAATCATATTATAAGCTTACGTATGAAGACCTGGAGAAATCACTAAGGAATGGTCTAAGAACTTCCTTATTCTAGCCAACCCCATAGAGTTTTCCAATGTAGACAGCCCGAAATCTATGCAGTATACACCCGGACCTAGTAAGACAAAAAATACTGAAGAGGTTCACGATATGGACAATACATTTGTAAGGACTGCCTCTATCACAACAGACGAAGGAGGTGATGGCGAAGAAATAAAAGGCACTGAAACTAATCAGCAGAAAGGTGAAGTACCACTGCCTAGAGATGAGACCGATCCCCTGAAGAAGAGGAAGGTTCTCCCCCAAAACCTTCTTCCCTAAGAAATCAAAGCCACCATGACCAAGATGCAGAATGTCCTCACCTATATTTTGTGACTTCATCATCAATAAGCCCAATATTCGACTGGAAATAGAGAAACAAGGAGCGGCAGGAAGAAATTTATGATAGTATTGAAGTCAAACTTTGAGGGGTACAGTAGGCCCTTCAGTCCATCCACGTAGTCTCCACTGTGCTCGGAGAACCAGAATTGGGAGATGGCTAGCTCAACTCCACCAAACTATTGATACAGTCGAAGCTCACCTTCCTCGACGAGAACAAGAAAAAATAGAAAAAGCCACCTTAAGCCTTGAAGCAAGTGTAACGAAAGTAATTTTGTAGAACAAGGTCAACCGGCACAGAATCAGAAAATATTTCTCTCTAAGTGAATTTCGATGAAGAAAAAGCATAGATACAACAAGGAAAAGAACAGATGCTCGCTGAGAAACTCGAAGTGAAAGAATTGGTCAGCAGATCACTTCATTCTGTGACAGTCGTAGAAATAAAGGTAGAGGATTAAGTCACATCGCAAGTAGAGAAGCTCGCAGAAGCTATCCAGTAGCTTCAGTAGAGAATAATAGATCTAGATCTATAAACAGTGACAAGCACTATGTAGGATGTGTGGGATCAAAGAGAAACAACTGCCTGAAGCGTAGTTGGGAGAAAAAAATACCTTTCTATGGAATGGGCAACTTACTGATCACAATGGTGTTCCCTTAATTCTTACCGAGGAAAAACTCTCAGTTAAGCACTCAAGAATCCGTGAACTCCGCACTGCTCAAGAGGTGAAGTATCAAGCTGGAAAGATACAAGCTGTGAGCTGAAGCCCCTGTTAGTTTTGGAAAGAATGAAGCGATCCCAAGAGAAACAGACCGCCCAGCAGCAGATCCACACCATCCAAAAAAAAGTGATGGAACCTGGAGTTCCTAACCTAGCTACGATAAGGCTTACCAATTGTTCACAGAGGTCTAAGGTCGAGGAGAAAAACTAGAGCAGGTTTTCACTACAGCCAAACAATGCCTAGAGGGACTTGTGAATGAGGTAGTCATCCAAGAGTTCATTGCACAAGAGACCATGTCACAACAACAAGTTGAAGCAGCTCTAGCCAAAGTTTGAGGGATTTCAAAGAAGAACTACTCAGATCAAAGTGACTAAAATGAGTCACATGTGAGTACAAGAGTTGGGTCCTTTAACCCTCAAGTTTTGGATATCCTTGGTCAAGTTTGAAATATTTTGGGACTTCACAATAGCATGTCAAAGGCAGAGTGCAAGACGAAGCAAAGATTGCTAGATCTTGGCCCTTTTTGGGATTTGGGATTATGTAATGTAGATGTCACCCACAGGTTGGTTTACCCATATTTAGGCTCATTTTAGGCATAAATAGATGTCTAGGCAATGTAAGAAAATAACATTTATGAATGGCTAAGTTCTAGATCTATTTGATTGAAGGATTGTAAGTAAGTATGTGCATACCGTGTGAGACTTGAAGAGCTACGTGCAAGTAATTGTAAGAAGGTTTGGTGCTTTTAACCCAGCTCAAAGAAGGAGGATCTGGAGTGCGTGTAGATTCCCTTTGTCTCTGCAGAGTAGGATTCTTTGGGATGGATATGTGCTTGTAAGAAAGTTTCTTGAAGCATAGAGAAGAGTTGGTGGACATAGCCCTGTATCAGGGGTGAACCATGTATATGATGTGTTTCTTTCTTTGTGCCATGTCTTGATGTGTTTATGTATTTACTTGGTAAGTGCTTTCTTGATATAGATAGATAGACAAATATGTTTATGATTTGTGTTAATGATGTATATGGATGCTAGATCTAACCTATGTGAATGTGCTTAGTTCTTGAATTCATAGATCTAATCTACCTCTATGATGTTCTTAGATACACGATCCTCAAATGATGCAAGTGATGTGATGCTCCTCGCTTTATCTCATGAAATAGATAGTGAGCAAATATTGATGAACTATCGGTGTTAAGTTCTCTACACTGCCATAATCACATATTTTTGTCCCATATAAGGTTGTAGACACTTGAGTCCCAACCAATTCTACCTCTACCTCGAGAGGACTTCATTCGGCCTGCAGTGTTGCCAAAAGGGATAGTATTTAGGTTTTGTTGGTGCGTTTTTGTAGCATTGAACCCTGGGTATTCCCTATTCCAACAAAGGGCATGAACAAGAACTCATTTTGGCCCTCATGTGGAATGGCCTGGGAATGTCCCTCCTTCATATTTCATATGTATCTGGTGTTAGCCGTAATGAAGATCAAGTTTGGTATATTATTCAGTCCCATAGAGTTCATCCAAAATTTCATCTATGATAGGAATTAGAGTTTCTTTGTCCTTGATGGTCATTCGGTTGAGAGCATGAAAATTAGACACATGCACCACTTCCTCTTGAGGACCATGATGATAAGGGAATAACAGGGGTTGGTAATAGGATGGATAACACCTGCTTCTAGCAATTCTTGGAAAATTTTCTTAATTTAAATTTTTTTAGCAAAGGGATGATGATAAGGGTGCACATTTGGAGGAAGACTTCCCATGATTAAGGAATGTAATGATCATGGTCACAGTGGGAGGGGGGAAGGCCCTGAGGAGTTTGGAAAACAATGTGATGTTGGGATATGATATATTTAAGGTAGTGGTGCACCGAGGGAGTCTCAACTACTTGAATGGAATAGAGTTGGGAAATAATGGCAGAATGACCTTTTTTGAGTAACTTTTCCATGTGATGGGAATTGATGATCTCCAACGAGCCTGTTGTAATTCCTTGGAATTTATATTGTTGGCCTTCTTCTTGGAATTGCATGGTTAAGTCATTAATATCCAGGGTGATGGGGCAAAGAGTGTGTATCCATTCATAACCAAGAACAATGTCACAATCACCCATGTCAATAGAAAACATGCAAGATTTCAAGTTATACTAACCAATTTGTAAGCGCACATTTTCACAACGCTCCCCACATTTCATGGAACTACCATTGGAAATCATGATTTGAAACTTGTTGACAACGTGGATATAGAAATTGAGTTCTTGGGAAAGGAAATGATGAATGAAATTATGAGTGTTGCAACTATCAACTAAGATGATGACCTTCTTGTCCTTAATGTAACTAATAAATTTGAGGGTTTGGGGAGAAGAAAATCTAGTGAGAGCATGCAGTAAGATCAGTGAGCCAACTTCGGGAGATTTGGAGGGAGGTGTAAGACCATATGCTAGGGGTAAAGCTGCTTCAGGTGAAACCTTAGCATGTTCATCAGAAACATCCTATGAAATGTCCACAATTTATTTTTTCTTTACAATTGTGCCCTGGAAAGTATATACCATCACAATTATATTAAGGACCCTTGAGTTGGCATTCAACCATTTCCACCTCTGTTAATTTTTGGACCTTGAGAGGAGTAGCAATTTTTTTGTTCTAGGCAAATATGACACATTGTGCCTCCTTGGCATGTTTAGTTTCTTCCAACCAACTCTTGGGGTGAGCCATGAGGACCTGGGCTTAGATTTCATCCTTGAGGTCAATGATAAAGAATTCACGGAAGAAGGAATTATCCATGCCCTCTATTTGGAAATCCAAGTGCTCAAAAGTAGCTATAAAATATTACATTCCTCCTGACTGTTTCAACTTGGTCAAATGACCTAAATGTTGGGTGTCTGTGTCAAAGCATTCAAATAATAGATCAGTAACAAATTATGTCCAAGAAACATACCCTTGGCATGCATTTCTATGCCATTTACACCATTTTCATCGCTCTATATCCAAATAGATAATGTCATAATGAATCTTGGTCAATTCATCATAATGTCATGCAGGGTAAAATAGTGTTCCAATTGAGTGACCCAGGCAGTTCAATATGAGCCATCAAATTTTTTCACCTAAACCCTAGGAAAATGGGGGTCATGATTGGAATGAAAGTGCTCAGGATTGGAACAGTTGACACGTTCGACTTGGGGGTTTGGTCCAAAGGAGGAAGAAACTTGGGAGATGAACCATTGGAAAGCGGATTGGAGTTCTTCTATTTGGATATCGAGTTGGTCCTATATGTGGTCCATTTTGGCATGAATGGAAATAATGTCATTATTCAGTTTCTGATAGGTTTTGTCTTGGCGAATGGGAGCCATTAGGAGATGAGGGCTAGACACATCGATAAAAAGGAAGATAAGTGATATATAACACTACGACTAGGGAAATGAGAGGAAACTAATGGGATAAGTGGGAAATAAGGGTGTTGGGAAGGGTATGGGTCCACAAGAAAAAAAAGTCTTAAAATTATAGGTATCACAATGATCAAGAAGAAAAGAGGAATCCAATGCGATAGGTATCAAAGAAGGGTGCGAGTAATACCCAAATTTTTTTTTATTCCTACAGAATTATACTCCAACCTGAATAATACTGCAGTGTGGAAATTCCTGAATTTTTAACAGAAAAAATGTGTAGTAATTTCATAACCAAAATGTAGGAGGAAACGTTGCGCAACCAAAATATCCTTTATGTTGCTTGTCTAGTATGTTCCCCCTAGGTTAGGGTTTGTAGGGTTCTTATGGAAAAGATTTTTCCCTGTGTTATAGCTCTCTGATATAGATGGCGGGTCGAGCAGTAGTACTCAACCCATTATATTAGGGCACCAACTAAGGAGGCTCTATCATACCCTTAGTCCTAGTACCTGATTACCCAGGTACTAGAAATTATCTTCCCGAGTGTTGTTCTCAATGGCATTATAGCAATTAGGAATTTGATCGATTGATCTATGAATAATTTCAGGATACCTAGGGGACTCACTATATACCTGTCATTATGTGGGATTGATGGTCATGTACATATTATTTTTGATGTTGTACAACTCGACGGGTACCAACATGAGTTAACAAGGTTTTGCAACAAGGGAGAAACTTTGGTTTCTAGGAAACCCCGTGAAACCATCTATATCTCATGTGTGTAGTCTTCCCCATCGCATTTTTACTCATTGAACGACAGATCTTCATGATTTAATGATGCCGACAGTACACGTCTCTACACTGGAAAAATATTTACCCACAATTCCTTCTAAGGAAAGTGATCTGATACCACTTATAAGGTATCATATGTAATATAATATGCAGAAACATTAATATTCAGTAGATATCAATGGAACAACAAAAGATTGAGAATAACAATACTAGAAATAATACTTTTGTTCAAGGAAATCAATATTCACTTGCCTCTTCAAGGGGGAAACCTCTAGCAGAGAATATCTCTATTACAATAATTATGAAGACAAATATTTCTCATGACTTCTACTCTTATTTATAATAATTCTATCTTCTAAAGAACATTCTAGAGGAATATCTTTCTAGAAGTGGAAGCTTCTATTAGGTATTCTAACATTGACTTGTTCATATTTATTAAATAGTCCTTATTTACTAATGTTTGCCTTTATTACATGGAAAATATATTCTTCTATCTACGTGTGGGGTTAGGGAGGTTAGGTCCCTAACATTACCGCCACTCGAAAATCCCAAAATTGGTATTGAACGTTGTCTTCTAGGTGTCTTTCACCTGCATGCAAACTTGATGGTAGCTTGTTGTCAAATCCATCTTTGTGAAGAAGGAAGCCCCTTGTAAGTGGTCTAGAAAATCCTCAATATGGTGTAGGGGATATCAATTTTTAATAGTGGCTTTATTAATGGAATGATAGTCAATCACTAGGTACCACTCATAGGATTCTTTATTTGGAATAATAAAGGTAAGGTACACATAAGGCGATGATGAAGGGAGAATGTGTCTTGAGTCTAGAAGTTATCCAATTAGACATTCTATTGCAGAAGCTTCTTGAGGATCCAATTTATAGGATGGGGCATTGCGAAAAGAGTCTCCATGGATGAGATCAATTGAACTGTAAATAGAGAGATATGGAAGTAGGCTCATGGTTTGTGTGAATACATATGCAAATTATTAGAGGAGGGGAGACATGAATGGGGGTGCAGGGTTGGTAATATTATCATGTTTAATGGGGTGAACCAAGCACAAAGATACACATTTGTTGATACTAATTGTCTTTACAGCTGCGTGTTCAGTAAGGGGAGGGGTGGATGTAGGAGAAGAAGATGAAATCACATAGGTGTGCCCCTCAAGTTGCAGGTGGTATTGATGATACTTTGAATGATAAAAAATGTGTCGAGCATGTTGTTAAAGAAGGCCTAGTAACAGATCAACACAATATAAAGGGGAGACATCACATATCATCGTATTCTGGAAAGGGTCAATAGAGAAGATAACCATACAACACTGGGAAACTATGAGATGAGGGCCTCCCTTTTGTACCAAACTAAGCTGATACGAGGTCAAATGCATAGTCATGGGGAGTTGGAGGCATTGTACTAGGTCATGGGATGTGAGGTTCTTTTGGATTCTGTTATCCATGATGAGAGTGGTCAATTTAGGATTAATTTCGAAATTATGGGTAAACATGGGAACATTAGAGGTGCATGGTTCATTAGAAGTCATCAATATTAGTGAGGAGTCTACCTCGGTAGGATTGTCGAGAGAGACTACGACAAGAGTTGCATGGGAATCTAGCTAAGTGACCTATGCAAACAAGGTTTTATTGGTGCACAAATTCTTAACTACATGACAATCAACAAAAGAATGTCGGTTGGTATTTTGAAAGGAACACCATGGCGCATTACGAGGTGAGGATTGTAAGGCATGTGAGCTAGGGGAGGGAGTATTAGGTGATGTACTAGCATGAGAGGGACATGATTGGGCTTGAAGAGAGTGTATTTGAGGAACCACTTTATGTTCCACAGACAAATCCCAAACAAAATCCTTGTCTAAGGAAGGTCTTTCAAACAAATCCACTTCACTATGGAGACTTAGTAATAAACTCTAATTAAATTTGACAATTTCTTACAACAACGTTTTCCTCACTCCATGCAACTTGCTTCGATGGAATTCCATTTCCCTCTACAGACTTGAAGTCCCCTTTTTGTTCATTCCAGAGAAAAAAATGCACATTTTTATACTATATGCACCCTATCAGTTATACAACAAGTGTATATGTAGGTTTCTCCACTACAGCCCGCGTACATTAGGTTTGGTGCTCAAAACTTAAAAATTATGTCAGGATTCCATGCCATGTCATGAGATCCATGATCCTTAACCTTCCATATACTAGAAATGCTCTGAATCAGCCCTTCAGTTCCATTTGGAGGCTATAAATTGATCCATATCCAAGACTTGAGGGGGATTTGACAATTCAACTTTGAGAGAAAATACACTCTAGAGAAATTTCACTCCATATTGAATCTACATCCCTTTGTCCTTGAAAGTATGAACTTCTTGTGTTCAACACCCTAGATATTTCTACTTTGTGATTGAGAAACTCATTGACTCCTATATATGAGCTTTCCTTTGTGGATGATTGAAGTGGTGGAAGACCAGCTATAGGGACTTAGTTTCTTGGTTCTGATATGTGTCGTTATAGAAGTTTGTCACCTATGTACTTCCGTTGATGATTTTAATAGAAATACTTGTTTGTCATCCAATTGATATCTTGCAAATATTTGAATTATTATTCCATGGGTGTATTTTTCATGTATGTTAATGGATTATGCTAATTTATATGCTAACATCATATATTAT
>SNQJ01S0140938.1:0-24952 GCA_010110895.2 Picea sitchensis
GAATAAGGCGGATGTAAGAAGACCTAATAGAAGCTTCCGCTTCTAGAAGGATCTTCCTCTAGATGCTTCTCTTAATAAACATATTTAGTATAAATAAGGGTCGAGGGTATGAGAACCCTAGCTTGGAGATTATTGTAACAGAGTGCTTCTCGACTGGAGGTTGTCCCCTCGAAGAGGCCTATGAACATTTCTTTCTGAATCAAAGTGCTATTTCTATTGCTATTTCGTATATCATTTCTATGTATTGTGAAGATTATGCTGGATATTTTACTGTTATTTTGCCATTTCTAGCATTTTATTTCTGTTCTGCATATTTTATATATCTAGTATCTTGCAGAATCACTTATTGGAGAGTTTTAGGTGTGGGATCAAGAGAGATTGAAGGCATTGGGGGGTTAACAATAGGCTTTCTTTGATATTTACTCTTGGTATTTTTACCCGATGAGGAAGCAGGGGTGTCAACAAACTTTTTGAATTGTTCCAGTAAAGAAAAGGTTTGTGTAGGGGGGTTTGGAGTTCTTGGAGAGTGGGGCTTGGATGGAGAGATAGTCCTTAGGCCAAGTGTTTTCACCAGGCCGAAGTGGAAAGAAGGACAATCATGGGAAAGAAAGCGTGCAGAAACGAAAGTAACAGCTGGAGAAAGAACAACACACACACATGAAAGAAAGCGTGTACAAGGAAAGCGATAGCTGGAGGAAGAACAACACCCACATGTGGGAGGAAGACCTAACATTGGTAGGGTTAGGCTTTGGTAATTTTTGGTAAGAAGGTTGAAGATCCCAAGATGTATAAATATAGATACGTAGGTATCATGTAGGGGTTCGACTGTTTTGTGTTGAAAAGTTGGGTATTAGCTCGGGGTGTTAGTATTGTTATCTCATTTCTTCATTGTAGTTACGCATGAGAAGATGGTGAGTGAAATGTTGATTGTATGAAATATTTTTGTAAGCTGTTGAGCCAGGGGAGAAGGAAAAGGGTAGATTCTGGGGATTAGATCAGAGGCTGAGGAGCTTGGTGCGATCTATTTCCCCTCATATAAATCTTACCCATAAGAGGGGAATTGTAAGCGTGCAGCACTGGAAATGCAGAACTTCCATAATAAAAGAGCCAAGAGAAAAATATTTGTGGACGTAGACCAGGAGGGGGTGAACCATGGTAATAACTATGTGATGTGATGAATGTATGCATATCTTTACTTTCTTTTTTCATTTATTGTTATGCTTAATAAATGAGTTAATACATTGTTATGGAACACGAATATGCGGCTCGGGAAGTAACCTGTGTAATGGAAATATGTACCCGTGAGGAATAAGTAGATTACCTTCATAGTTTGTAGTGCATGAATCTAGTTAATAAACCCCGATCTCATACTCAATACTAGGCTGTAAACACCCGAGTCTTACAATCACCCATTTAAAGCTATCTCGGGTGAGACTACGTAGTGCATTCCGTGTACTATGTTGCCTTCTGGTTTACCAGGAGGGCCGATAGTTTTAGAGGCTTTGTTGGTAACCTGAAAGATATGAACCTTGGGTCAATAACTCAGATAGAAGAAGAGAGAAGTTTAGACCAACAAATGGTTCCGTTGCCGTGTTAAGAGGAATAAGAGAGGACTGAGTAGGTGAGATAGAGTGAATGAGAAATGAATGAGCGAAACAAAAGAATAATGAGCCATTAGAAGGGAATTTTGAGACCTTGGAACCCCATGAAAGTAGAAATCGAAGGTTGGTTGAGAACCAAAGAGCTAGAGTTTTCCCAGAAAGACAATAGAAACCCTAGCATCACACCTCACAAATATTTGGATAAATACATGTTTACAGATTTAAACGAAGTTTTTTTCTTTGATTTTCCCCACCTACTATAGGAGTGGATACTAAGGTTGAAATATAACCATGTGACGAACCATATTTGATAGCTAGATTGGACCCCAGTACAGGTTGAGCAGTTACAGTAGGTGAACAACAAATTCACCTGTGTAGTTGACTTTTGGCTTGACAGTATTGTGGTAGGATTCATCACAGAGTTTGCAGTTGACACCAAGATGTCATACATCGTAGCAGAGAAAGAATTTCTACATAGACCTCGAGGAAGGTAAATTCGATCACTGTATACTTCTATTAAAATATTGCTATATAACAAAGGTGTAATGACAATGGAATCAAACAACTAGACTTCCTTGCATGCATGGGGGAAGGGTGAGAAGCACTGATAGAGAGAGGATAAATGGAAGAAGGCTAGGATAAAGGCAAGAAGGAGGAACTCTTGGACTTGATATTGATGGATGATGACCAACTTAAGTGGATATTGGCGTCATCAAAAACGACGCGTAGTGGAGTACCCTACCAATATAAGGTGAATACCAAGAAGAGAGCCATAGCCGTGAGGGAGGGCTTGGAAAGAGATGAGGAAGAGGTAGAGGATCTCCGGGCTGTGGAGAAGATTAAGGAAATCCCACGTGAAACTTATGAGAGGAAAACAAGAGGCCCAAGAACGGGAGGAGAAGGAAACCATCCTATCCATATTAATGTCAGTGTGGAACCCATAAACCCCTGTGCGACTAATACACCAAAGAGAACACCACCGTTTAGACAACCAAAGTTCAAAGGAAGTTCGACAACAAGAAGTACATATACTGTAGGAGAAACAACTGGAGGATCCAGTTCATGCAGTATTAGTCAAGTATCTACACTGCACGATGGAGGTAGCAATTCAGTATTTATAATGGCAGGACATGATCCCACTATCATATTACCAGAATTTCGAGGAGAAGCAACAGAAGATCCTGAGAATCACTTGTTCATTTGTGCAAAGGTCTAGGAGGCAAAACAGATCACTAATGAAGATACCAAACTCGCGCAGTTAGCGATCATTCTAAGAGACCGCACACTAGACTAGTACATGAGTTTAGACACAAAAAATGCTTGTGGGATGACAAGGACACTGGAAGGCATTAAGAATCTATTGATTAATGCATTCCAGAAGATGAGCTCAGAGGATCAGTACATGAACGAGATGATCGAGATAAGACAGAAACCAGGAGAATCTGTATGGGAGATTGATCAAAGATTCAAGCGATTGAAAAGAAAACTAAAAGACCTTATGACTGAGATGCAACATTGACACCTGTTTGTCAACTCACTACTCCCACATCTAAAATATCCCTTACAACAACATAAGTTTTAGACGCAGGCAGAATCTCTACAGGAAGCCTTGCAACTAGAAGAGAACCAGTACCAATAGACAGACCCAACTATTGAGGAATTGAAGGAGGATTTGAAGAATCTAACATTTTAGTTAAAACAGAATAAGAACAAGGACAAACGAGAAGTTGTTTGGTGCACCACATGCCGAACGAAAGGACACCACAAGAATGAATGCTCAACATTCACACGGTATATGGAAACAGGTATGCCAAACCCACTACCACATGGAGTATTATGGTGTGAAATATGTAAGAAAATGGGTGTTGGCCCTTGGTTATGAAAGGAAGTGGAGAACAAGTAAGAAAAGGCAAAAATCAAACTTTGCGGGAGACACAGTTACTGTCACTGGGTCGAAGTGAGCAAAAGAGCAAAGAAGACGGAGAAAAGTATGGGAAAAGAAAACCATTGGAAGAGGAGATCGAGGATGACAGATCAATAAGGAAGAGGGATCGAGGACAACTCAACAAATGGAAAAAGCCACTGTTGGATTCTTTGGAGCATCACAAAAGAAGGAAGGAAAGAGAGGCTGGCGAAGCCCGAAAAAAGTGGATCAAGTTGACCTAGGGTTTTAGACACCTAGGGTTTTGGTAATTAGGGTTTTTACACCTAGTTTTCGGCCTAAGGATGTTAGTGAGGTATTGTAATGTATAAATAAAGGTTAAGAGGACCTAGGTCGCCGGGTATGATATTGTTATTGATTTAGCTCTATTGTTGTGGTGAGAGGTCATTGTATTGTGAGAGAGAAGTGCTGAGGGTGAGAGCCTTTTGATATTGTAAGGTCTTTAGCTGGGTGTGAAGATCAGATCTTGTAGCTGGGTGTGCAGGAAGGGGGAGAGAAAGAGAGAAGAAGAGAGAGGATTTGCTAGCCAAGAGCGTAGATCAAAATTGTAAGATTTAACCTAATATATCATAAGCATAGTTCTATGGATGTAGCCCTAGAGAGAGGGTGAAACACGTATATTTTGTGTTGTGTGAGTGATTGATGCTCTGAGCTCTGTCATTATTATATTTTTATTTGAATTACTATGTTAGATCAAGATCTATAGCTGCGTAGAGTAGATCTCATTGATACGTGATATATGAATGTTGTGATTGTTGTTATACAAGATCCACTTGATATTCCCCTAGTTGTAGACATGTTTGTCCTGCAACCCCCTCCTCACTGCTTCAGGTGAGACTGCATCTGCTTCGCAGGTGTTTCCGAAAGGGTCGATAGCTAGGGATTGTTGGTGTGTTGTTGGAGTGAACCCTAGGTCTGCCCCTGTGCCAACAAATGGTTCCATTGCCAGGACCATAATCGATGTAAGGGAATGTCAAGGTGGTTTCCATCGAATACAAAGATTCAAAAGTGGATAGAGGATTAAGAGAAGGACTTCGATGAAGCCCAGAACAAGAACCCTAAACTAAGTACTGAATATTGGCTACAAAGATACATCTTCACTGACATTCACAATATCTTCTTTGGAGGAATCCACCAGGAGTTGTTTGAGTGGTTGGCTAGGTTAGCCGATACCCAGTTCGAGATTAGATCTAGACCTCCTATGGGTTGGACACCAGTGTTGATCCATAAAGTCAAGAGAGTCGACAATGCTGTATCCATAGCTATAGATCACTAGTTTGATAGTACCATTGGAGGGTATATCACCGAATTTGTTGTTGACAAAAGATAATCATATTGTCAGGATGAGAGATAATTCTTCAAGGGACCTAGAGGAAACGTTTTGCAATTTCTGAGGCTGAGAATCAAGATGCTATTGCATGAAAACCACATCTTGAATATACAGTAGATCGGATGGATCTGAGAAGGCTAATGTTCATAAATTTAGACATCGACAACAACACAGAAGCAGGACATACGTGCACTGGGAAATTATTCCAAGGGGGTCACCTTGAGAACTTGTTTAAGAAAAAATATAGAGAAGAGGGTTTCTACAGTGGAGAAGAGGTATATACTGTTGGTGTCAGAAGTCACTCCTGGATTACAGCAAGAGCAAAGCCCGACACCCATCAATTTTATGTCACGATTTATTTGTAGAGGTTGATCAAATGGAAAGAAACTCAGAATCATATCGTTATAACTCAGAAAACGGGGCTGGAACAGTAGTGACATATTAGGTCTTGACATAACTTAAGACAGTAATAATGATAGTGGTGAGTAAGTGGAGGGAAAGAGAGGGGAAATAAAGTCTGCTTTGGACATCTGATCTTCCAATAGTCTTCACAAAGAGTAAAAGTCTTAGATATGAGATCCTCTTAGAGTCGAATAAACTTCAAAATGAACCTAAAAAAGATTGCAGAACTGATATAATCAAACCTACATTATATATCTATGCAACACCCGATTGGATCATCCATGCCCGGGCTTTCAGATTCAGAGGGAAAAAGGAAAAGAAGAAGCTAGCTGTCATTAAACAAGAAGTCTCAACTGTTCTTCTATAACCAGAGAACCAGAGGCTGGATTAAAGATTTACAATCAGGAGTTGTGCTCTACCATCGATGCTTCCAAAAATACAAAAAATTAGTAAATATACTCCTAAACCTTCGCCCAATAGAGGCGTCTTAGAACTTCTAGGGTGTGGCATCTCTTTAGTCAAATCTGGCCTGAACTCCTTCATCAGACGTCACCTTAACTTTGCATGGCCTTGGCAGGGGGGTAGATAAAACATTAAAGGAAAAAATAGCATGTGCAGACTCCTCTGGTCAGATGAGGACTTGGCATGGCTTCTTTTAAAAAAAAAACCCAGCATACAGGACTATCTCGAGCAGACTGCCTGCCCGAACCTTCATGCTTTTCATTTAATGAGTGAGTCGAGGTTTCAACTACCTCCCCCCACCTTCATTTACTTTTAGCAAGGACCAAGATTGAGGCCAAGTTGAACTGGTACCTGGATAATGCAACAATCCCTACTGCAGGTAAACCCGATGCTTTAGCCCTTTGTACAGTTCTTTCTATCACCCCAAGTGACCACGGGCCGTGACCCTGTGCCTATATTCAAAGGTGCTTTCGGGATTTCTCATTTCGGTGATTCTGAAATGCAGTGGAAGGAGGAGACCCTCTGTTCTCTCGAAGCCCCAGAAGCCGAAATGGATTGATCGTGTGCCACATGTCCCATTGGATGGATGACCTAGATCACTTCTCAAATGTGGGACCGCCTCTGGCCTAGACCCTTTTGACATTTTGGGTTTCGGGGTTCTGAAATGCAGTGGAAGGAGGAGACCCTCTATTCTCTCGAAGCCCCGGTAGCCGAAATGGCTTGATCATGCGCCATGTGTCCCATTGGTTGGACGACCTAGATCACTTCTCAAATGTGGGACCGCCTCTGGCCTGGACCCTTTCGACTTTTTGGGCTTCGAGGTTCTGAAATGCAGTGGAAGGAGGAGACCCTCTATTCTCTTGAAGCCCCAGTAGCCGAAATGGCTTGATCGCATGCCACGTGTCCCATTGGATGGACAGCCTAGATCACTTCTTGATCAACGGTCCTGGTTCTTTTGGGATTTCACACACCGGGGATACATGATGCAAGGAAGAGAGACCCTTGTATGTTGAAGTCCTGGTAGCCAAAATACCGAAATGGCTTAATCACTTCGTGAGTTTGGCCATAGGATATGAGCTCAGGTGCTTGACCACGTGCAACTCTGCGACCCAAACTTACCCGATGGTCGTCGATCTGCCCCATCTTTGGATCCTCGCCGTTGAAAGACAAAGTGCCCGCTCGCTTGATTTTAAGCCCGAAATGGGCTTTTTATATGGGATTTTCTTGACGCTCATGGCCGTGGCCTTTGAATAAAACACACTCGACCGGTTTCCAAACCCCACTTCTATGAATTTACACCAGGGGCCCGAAACCAGAAGAAAACACCATCTTTCAAAAATTTGCACTAACATTAGGCTCCATGGGGGATAGAGTCGTCCCTGCGATGCTCTAAGAACTCATTTGCAGCTTCAGTTCCTTGCTGTTGGGATATGGAGTCATATATTAAGATGAAAATAAATAATTAAAGAACTAAAAGGACAATATTTATGAAACGAGGAGTCACCTACGGCTCAAACAAAACATCTTTTCAGGAAATGCCTATTTACTGGGCCATTAAAGACTTCCTCACCCCCCAAATCCTGCAACCTATAAGTGTTAAATACTTCAGTGATCCTGAAGGGCTTGATCCAGAGGGCATCAAACTTACTGTGTTTCCCCTATCCCACCTGGGTGCATCCCACTTAAGCACCAAATCCCCGAGCTCGAATTCCTTCTTCATGACCTTCCTGTCAAAAGCCTGCTTGACCTTTTGCTGATGACTATGGGCCACATCCATCACCTGTTCCCTGATCTGTTGCACCTCCACTATTTGATAAATCCTTCTGACCATATGATCTGTCTCTCCTTTAAGATCCTGTAAGAATTTCGCTACAGGTAACGCGAGTTGAGTGGGAAAAATAGCCTCCGTCCCATAAACCAGTTGAAAAGGTGAGGTGCCCAGGGAATTTTTCGTTGTCACTCGAATGACCCATAGAGTGAATTTGAGCTTTGAATCCTAGGCCCTCTTATTGTCTTCCAACAATATTTTAACGAGCTTGATTAGAATTTTATTGGAAGACTCTGCCAGTCCATTTCCTTGAGGATAATAGGGGGTGGAGTGAATCAGTGAAATTTTGAACTATTCACAGAACTTAATCATAGGCTCAGACTTGAAAGAAACAACATTATCAGTGACAATTCTGCTGGGACAGCCAAATATAGCTATGATATCCTCCAGGAAGCTGATAATAACCTTGTGAGAAGCACTCCTGGCAGGGGCCGCTTCTATCCACTTAGTGAAATAGTCTGTCCCAGTGAGGATCCATCTGTGATGGCCACTTGAAGGAGGATGAATCTCCCCAATGAAGTCCAACCCCCACTGTTGAAAAGGTGTTGAAGCTACCATAGGCTTTAGTGGCAATGAGTTGAGCTGCTGCTTTCCTGAGAACCTTTGGCATTTGATACAAGCTCTAATTTCTCTGCAGATATCAGTGAACAAGGTGGGCCAGTAGTACCCAACCCTAAGAATTTTGTGAGCTATGGTCTTCCAAGAATGATTCCCTCCACAAAGGCTGCCATGGAACTCAAACATAACTTTCTGGGCTTCCTGTGGGCTCAGACACCTTAGCAACACCCCTAGGGGCTCTCTCCAGTACAAGACTTGGTCAATGAGGCAATACCTTATCGTATTGAGCTTTAAATCTCTTGCCTTACTCTTACCCATTCCATCAGGAGGCTTCATCTCTTGTAGAAAGTACAAAATGTCTCGGTACTAGGTGCATTCTACTAGTGATGAGTCGTCGTGAGAGATTTTGATGGATGACTCAGCTAGCTAATTTTTTGAGCAAGTATTTATAAAGCTAACCCCCAAAGCCCTGTAATTGGATTCAGCCAATAGCTTTGCTAAACCCTGCCCTTTAACCAGCTTGGTGGGCTTTATCTCTATGTCAAACTCCAAAATCTTGGCGATTCATTTACCTCTTCTTCCATCTACATCAGGCTGTATAAGGATATCTTTCACAGATGTTGAAGGCATGTATGCAGTCACTTTTGAGTGAAAGACATAGACTCTAAAATCTTTGAGATCTTTCACTATGGCATAAGCTTGTTTCTCCATGTTTTCATACCTGATCTCTGCATCTCTTAATGCCTTTCTGGAGAAAGAAATGGGCTTCTCTTGACCTTCCTCATTTTTCTGCAACAAGACCGCTGCTACTATATCAAAAGAAGCGAATGAAAAAATTAGAAAATGCTTGGAATAGTTAGGACTGATCAGCATAGGTGCCTCAGTCAATGCCCTTTTTATTTGGAAGAAAGATTCCCTGGGCTCAACAACCCATTTTACTTCATTTCCTTTCCTGAGCATGGTTGTGATGTGTTTCACCAATTCATCAAAATTTGAGACGAATCTCCTCAGAAAATTAATCTTCCCCAAAAAGGCATGAACTTCCTTCCTAGATCTGGGAAGTGACAGGGTCTGAATTGCCTCTACCCTATTGGGATCAATCCTCACTCCCTTTGTTGATACTATATGGCCTAACAACTTACCCTCCTTCATATAAAAAACAAACTTCTTGGGATTCAAAGAAAGGCCAAACTTCCAGCATTTCAAGAAAACCTTCTTTTGGTGACAGCAGTGCTCCATATCAGACCTGGAGAAGAATGTGATGTCATCCAGATAGATCACCACAAACTGGTTTTTCTCTCCTATGAAGGCCATATCCATAACTCGTTGAAAATTTTCTCCTGCGTTCATAAGACCAAACAACATCTTGGCATACATGAATGTCCCCCAGGGAGTGGTGAAGGTTGTCTTCTCTCTGTCCTCGGGCATGACTGATATCTAATTATACCCAGAGAAGCCATCAACCATGGATATCCTGGATGCACCAATTACCTTCTACAATATGTGTTCCATGTTAGGAAAGGGATAGTTGTCTTTCTTTGAGCTTCGGTTCAGGTTCCTAAAGTCAACACAGAGCCCGATTTCACCACTTTTCTTCCTTACCAGGACCAAATTGACTACCCACTCATAAAATCTCAAGGGAACAATGATTTGGGCATCTAAAAACTTCCTTACTTCTCTCTCCATGACAGGAAGAAACATGGGATTTATCTATCTTAACTTCTACCTAAATGGTTTAGCCTCCTCCTTTAGTGGGATCTTGTGTTCAATGACAGACGTGTCATATGTCTTGAGGTCTCATAAGTCCATGTGAACACATCAGAAAATTCTCTTAATAGATCAGTATATTCGGTTCTCTGTTCTTTGGTTAGGATTCTTGACAACCTGACAAATTTAGGCTCCTCCTGTGTGCCAATGTTACACTCAGTTGAATCGACATCTTCATTCGAAACTTCACCCCTTACTACCACATCGTTACCATCGAACAATATTTCTAACGGGACTATTCCCTTCGGAATGTGATTGCTAGGCAACTGAATAATCTGGTGATTAGAAATTTTATTTAAAAATACCTCAGGGCAAGGGTGACCTTCAAGGTCAAGGTCTTGATCAATGTGCAACACAGAAAATTCGTTGACAGCCTGCAGAAAATTATTGATTTCCAGATCGTCTTCAAATACCTTCCAATGTTTGACATTGTCCAGTACAGATGGCCTATATTTTATCTCAACATCATATTTTCTCTTAGGCAGCAGAGGGATCCTGAACAGATTTGCTGAAATGGATAAGGAATCGACCAAAGCATTTTTCTCCCTTGGAATAAAAGAGATGTTGAAAGTTGAGAAGAAATTGCCAATCAAGTCCCACACTTCATTTCTGTAGCTCCTGAGCCGAGGATGCTTGGATCAATAATCATTTCTAACTTGTTGAATAATTAGCTCAGCATATTCGAACACCTCTATCTCCTCTATCCCCATCTCCTTTGCGGCCCTTAAACCTAGAACCAGAGCTTCATATTCTACCACATTATTGGTGGCTTCAAATTCTAGCTTGAATGATAGGGACATGGTTTCCTGACAAGGTGACACCAACACCACTATCGTGTTGGCGCCTTCGAAAGAAGAAGCCCCGTCGAAAAACATCTTCCAAACAGAGGTGGTTGGAGGAGGCATCTTGCGATTAAAAGGGGGCTACCTTTTGACTTGAAAAGGGGCTTTAGGAGCATCAATGAGCTGCAACAAACTAGATCCCAAATTAGTGTCTAGTGCAAAGATAGGGTGATTGGTGGGGTTTGCCTCATCACTAACAATGTAGGCCAGCTGGGCCTCTCTCTACAACCTCCTGTGTTCCCCTCCAAATACTATAATGGTAGCATATGTGAGATCCATTTGTAATGTTCCTCCAAGCTTTTTAATCCAAGATCTTGACAACAACATGCCAAACTTGGGAGGAACATCGGCTACTACAATGTCCATGACCACACTTTTCATTGGCAGCTGAAACAAAGAGATGACCAAGTCTTTGATGACTCCGAGGCATTTCACCCTCCTTGAATCAAAAGAGTATAAATCATGGTAAGCCTTCGTCACCTCCAGTCCCAATTCTTCCATGACTATTTTGGGCATAAGGTTGTGGGAGGCCCCTGAATCCATGAGGCAATTATGCAACACCTTATCATGTATGTTTAGGGATGTGTAGAAGGGAGAGGATGAATCATCTCTGTATTCTACCATGGGACCTAAGACAACTACTGGCTTTTCATCTTGAAGGTTTATTGAGTCTGTGGAAGGCTGGGGGGGCTCGGATTGTAACAACTTAGAGAGGGACCTTTTGAAATCTTCATTTTTAATTAGTTCTGAGAGGGGTACATGAATTCTAATCTTTTGAATCTCATGCTCAAAACTAAAAGAGGAGAGGGGCTTAAGAGGTTCCCTTACCTCATAAACAGGCTCTTTGGCTACTGACGAAGTATTCTTAGCTTTCTTTTCTTTATTAGTTGTCGCAACAACTTTAGTAGGCCTTTCTGCTATAAGGGGCTGATCCTAGCTGTCAAAAGTATCATCTTTCTTCTTTGACCGGAGATGGTATCTGTTAGGGGTGTTGTTGGCCTTCTCCCCTTTACCCAACTCATTGATTTGGATGCTCATAAAGGATTCTTCAAATGCATATTGAGTCAAATGGGGAAAAGGGGAGGTGTCTTCAATGCAGTGAATTTCAGGGTCGAGTTCTTCTATGTCCTCTCCTTCCTCATGAGAAACTATGCTGTTTTGGAAAGGGGTCTGAATCCTCTGATCATATCTATCTCTGATCCTGTGTTCCCTTGGGGAGGCCTATGGCACATTGTTACCAGGCCTCCTGAAACCTCTATTATCAATATTCTAGGGATTTTTGTACACGGGTTTCCCCTCTAACTCCCACCTTTCCATCCTAGCTGAAAGAGATTTCAACACTTAAGTTACCTCATCCATTTGAGGAGGAAGGGGGGAGGAATGGGATGAGGAGGCTTCATCTCTCCTCCTGGGTATGTCTCTGTCAGACTTACTCCTCAGTCGGTCAATAGCCAATATATTAGACTCTACTTCTACAGACGCGTCCTGTATGTGTGCCAGAGTGGTGGATCTCCTTTTTCTCAATAGGAGGTAGAAATCAGGATCAAAAGCACTAGAATAAGTGATTTTAGCAGAGGATTCTAAGGGCTTAATCTCAGAGGGGATTTTATTGTACATTTTGTTAAATCTTTTGGATAAGTCAGAAACAGACTCTCCTTCCTTTCTCTTCAAAGATCCAAACTCTATCATGTAATACATGAAGTCCTTTTTGTCTCCCCACTGTCTCGAAAAGGCATTATCCAAAGCCTCAATCCCATTAATAGATCCAGGAGGCAAACCCCTAAACCATTTTCTAGCCTCACCCTTAAGGCTATGGATGAAAATCCTCATCCACACATTTGCATGCATGATGACATGGTCATCTGTAAAACTGTAAAAGGCTTCAAGGTGTTCTTCTATAGTTATGTCCCCCTTGCCCGTAAACTTGGGTAGCTTCTTGAGGTAGCCATCTGCTGGAAGGGCCTTGAGAGGCTAGGGTAGAAAAAGGGGAGCATACTTGGTGGCTATAATAGCCTCCATTCTGGTCATGGGGGGATTTGCTCCTGCCATAGGGATATTAGGTGGAGGAGAACTCGGAGGGGAAGGATCTTGAACCGGGGATACTGGAAATAGGCTTACAGGGGTAAGGGAAGTGACAAGGTTTTCTCCATCTAGTCCAAAACCAGGAGGAGACAACTCGACATGAACACTTCTGAAATTCAGGAAACGGGAGGTTTCAGAAAAAGGTCTGTTGTGAAGCTGAGGAGAAGAAAAAGGAGTTTCTATAGAAGATGGAAAAATACTTGGTTTGGCGGTGGAAGTTTCTCCTTGGGGGGCCTTTCCTCTTCTGAAATTTGCCTGCAGCTCAGATTCAGGCGTATCTAGAGGCAGCTATGGATGGGACCACATGTGTCTACCTCTGAAAGCCAAAATTAAAAAGGCAGGTTCACCACAGTGGAGTCGTCACAATGGAGTCACCAGGTGCACAATAGAAATCTTCAAAGGATCTGATGCCTGATGCACCTTCAGAATCAGAGGCTTGATGTCATTCAATCTCGGGGAAAATTTTCAACTTCGTCCTCGACAACGGTGCCAGAAATGTTAGCGTCGGAAGTCACTCCTGGATTGTAGCAAGAGCAGAGCCCAACACCCATCAATTTTATGTCATGATTTGTTTGTAGAGGTTGATCAAATGGAAAGAAACTCATAATCATATCGTTATAACTCATAAAACTGGGCTGGAACAACAATGACATATGAGGTCTTGACCTAACTTAAGCCAGTAATAATGATAGTGGTGAGTAAGTGGAGGGAAAGAGAGGGGAAATAAAGTCTTCTCTAGACATCCGGTCTTCCAACAGTCTTCAGAAAGAGGAAAAGTCTCGGATATGAGATCCTCTCAGAGCCAAATAAACTTCAAAATGAACCTAAAAAAGATTGCAGAAATGATATAATCAAAACTACATTATATAGCTATGCAACACCCGACTGGATCATCCATGCCTGGGCTTTCAGATTCAGAGGGAAAAAGGAAAAGAAGAAGCTTCCTGCCATTAAAAAAGAAGTCTCAACTATTCTTCTATAACCAGAGAACCAGAGGTTGGATTAAATCTTTACAATCGGGAGTTGTGCTCTACCATCGATGCTTCCAAAAATACAAAAACTGAGTAAATATACTCCTAAACCTCTGCCCAACAGAGGTGTCTTAGAACTTCTAGGGTGTGGTGTCTCTTCAGTCAAATCTGGCCTGAACTCCTTTGTCAGACGTCACCTTAACTTTGCATGGCCTTAGAAGGGGGGGGTAGCTGAAACATTAAAGGCAAAAATAGCATGTACAGACTCCTTTGGTCAGACAAGGACTTGGCATGGCTTCTTTTAAAAAAAAAACCAGCATATAAGACTATCTTGGGCAGACTGCCTGCCGAAACCTTCATGCTTTTCATTTAATGAGTGAGCTGAGGTTTCAACTACCTCCCCCCACCTTCATTTACGTTTAGCAGGGACCAAGATCGAGGCTGAGTTGAATTGGTACTTGGAGAATGCAATGATCCCTACTGTAGCTAAACTTGGTGCTTTATCCCTTTGCACAATTATTTCTATCACCCCAAGTGACCACAGGTCGTGACCCTGTGCCTATCTTCAAAGGTGCTTTCGAGATTTTGCGTTTCGGCGATTCTGAAATGCAGTGGAAGGAGGAGACCCTCTGTTCTCTCGAAGCCCCAGTAGTCGAAATGGCTTGATCACGTGCCACGTGTCCCATTGGATGGATGGCCTAGATCACTTCTCAAATGTGGGACCACCTCTGGCCTAGACCCTTTCAACATTTCGGGCTTCAGGGTTCTGAAATGAGATCGAAGGAGGAGACCCTATGTTCTCTCGAAGCCCCAGTAGCTGAAATGGCTTGATCGCACGCCACATGTCCCATTGGATGGATGGTCTAGAACACTTCTCAAATGTGGGACTGCCTCTGGCCTGGACCCTTCCAGCGTTTCGGGCTTTGGGGTTATGAAATGCAGTGGAAGGAGGAGACCCTCTGTTCTCTCGAAGCCCCGGTAGCTGAAATGGCTTGATCGTGCGCCACGTGTCCCATTGGATGGACAACCTAGATCACTTCTTGATCAATAGTCCTGGTTCTTTCGGGATTTTGTGCACCGGGGATACATGATGCAAGGAGAAGAGACCCTTGTATGTTGAAGTCCCGATAGCCAAAATACCGAAATGGCTTGATCACTTTGTGAGTTTGGCCATAGGAGATGAGCTCAGGTGCTTGACCACGTGCAACTCTGCGACCCAAACTTACCTGATGGTCATCGATCTGTCCCATCTATGGATCCTCACCTTTGAAAGACAAAGTGCCCACTTGCTTGATTTTAAGCCCGAAATGGGCTTGTTCTATGGGCTGTGCTCGACGCTCATGGCCGCGGCCTTTGAATAAAACACACTCGACCGGTTTCCAAACCCCACTTCTATGCATTTACACCAGGGGCCCGAAGCAAGAATTTGCACTAACATATCCAACCGACGAAGATCATCCAGAGCCCACCAGAATAGAAGAAGGGGAAGCTGAAGAACTACGCCAAAGTGATCCAGAAACCTCAGGAACTGCGTGTACTACTGAAGTAAGTAACGTTGATCCTCTTGTTGTCCCAATAGTACCTATTAGTCAGAATAGTCAGAACCACTAGAATCCTCAGAGAACTGTTACTGGTAGCTCAACATCTATTTAGACAAGAACCCTAGTCAGTTCTATGGTAGATGAAATGAGACTCCCTATCTTTAGAGGAGATGGATCTGAAGATCCATATCAACATTGGTTTTTGTGTGAAGCTGTATGGAATATTAAGAGTATCACCGACGAAGCCATCAAGAGGACCCAGTTTAGCACTACACTAAGGGACCGCGCATTGAGCTGGTACATGAAACTTGTCCAAGAACTGGCACAGCCTAAGCCCTTGAATGAGATCAAGAATGAACTGATTGCAGAGTTTAAGAAACCTAATTCAGAGTCACAATGTATTACAGAACTAAAAGAGATTAAACAAAAGGTATCATAACCTGTTTGGGAGTTCGATAAGAGATTCAATACCCTAACAGGCCGATTAAATTTTCAGAACCCTGATGAACATAACAAAGAATGGTTCATCGCAGTGCCGTTACCACATGTTACACATTATTTTGGTCACTTTGGTGATGTCTCTACAAGTGATGTATTCAGGCTCCCACAAGGACTTTTTGCCTGAGAAAAGTGACTGTTGTCTTCTTCCAAAAAACACATTTTCAAGATGAGTTGGCAGGCTGCCTAGTTATAGGGTGCGAAAATCCTTCATTCTTGTAGGAAACCCATACTTAGGGTGTGAATTGTTCGCAATTTTCTCTATAGGTAGGGAGAACCTATTTCAAAGCTTGGAAAAGAGAAGAGGTCATGAAGGTTCTAGAAGGGAATCTTCTAGAAAATGAGTTGGCATTCGCATGGTTGGCATCCTACTGACTTCTTAGATTTAGTGGGATCATCCTCATCCATTTAACCATCTCTCCTTCTCTTATAGATTGCAAGGTTTCTCATGGAAAAGGTGAAGCAAGATTGAATGAAGAATTGGTGAAAGAATTGTGTGAAGAACACTGTTTGGATAGAAGCTTGAAGACTCTATTTGGTCTATCAAGTTGTATTGGATATTCTTCATGCAAGTGCAGAGCAAGTGTGTGTGTTGGAACCAAGGGTCACTAAAAGGAAGTTTTTAAAATCAAGGTGATCCGGTTGTATCTTCTACTTTCATTTAATATAATACAACGACATGTCCCTTTCCCATGAAATCACTCTTATTTTATTGCATAATTCCTTGATCATATGCATAGGTTGACATTGAATTTACTTTGCCATCTTCACTTTGGTTGGTTTGTGTTGTCTTGGACCTGATTTCACAAGAGAACCGGAGTGAAGCGGGAACAACAGAGACCTAAGGAAGCGATATAAAGGTATGTCACTCATTCCTTCTTAGTAGTAGATTCAATTATTGCAACTTAGGGAAAGAGTCATGTCGTGTCCTGTTTTGTTCTAGATCTAGGTAGATATAGGGAGATATGTTAGTGTCCGCACCTACCGATTTATCCGATAAAAAAATTGGCGACTCCACTGGGGAATGGATTGTTTCCTAGTTAGTCTAGTTTCCCTTTATTTGAGTGCTTGATTTATGGTCTCTGAGTCTGTGGGAGATCCATCCAGACTCTCTGGATTTGAAAGTTCACTCAAATTTTTGTCCCTTTTCCAATTTTTTCTTGATTACAAACCTTCTCACATTGTACCTCTTTGTGGCCTACAAGAATCATTGATGTTCGCACCATACTGTTCAATTCAGTGCAACCTTATCGCACCCTTCCTATATCTAGACTGCAAGAATCACTAATTCTCACACTGTACCCCACTACCAGGCTGTGAACTCATTTGTAAAAGTTTTGGATTAGGTCTTCCTGTCTTTTTGATGTCCAGTTTTTCTTTGATCAATTGGATTGAAATTTTGGAGCCTATATTGATCTGTTTATAGTCTTCTTGACATTCTTTGAGTTGCTTTTAGCCATCTTTGCTTTGTTTGGTTTTGAAGGATTAGTCTCTTGCTTTGAGTGTCTTTCAATTACAAAGTGTGTTTTTTCTTTAGAATTGTTTAGGGAAAGATCAGATTTCTTCTTAATAGTTCGCTTTAAAAGAAAACTTTTAGTTTGGGTTTCTTTGTTTTAACAAAGTTAATTTTTGCTTTTAGTGAAATTTTTGAAACAAAAAGATTTAATTTCTTGCTTTATATTAGATTGGGGGCATCCTTGCATTTGAAGTAGCGAAATTTCATGATTCTTGGAATTTTTCGGTCTTAAATTCCAAAAACATTTCCCCCTCATGGCCAAGGGGGGGGGCATGAATCGTGCATTGGTGTATAGTACCTTTTTCTCATTTCTTGAGAATCTTGATATTGATGAGTTTAATATTTTGGGACATTGTGCATCTAGGAATGATAAATGTTTTCTCCTTCTCGTAGCACAACTTTCATAGAAATGAAAAGATTTCATCTTCATCTCTTTGCATAACTTTCAAGTCGATCAAAACACCATATTGTCCACGCCATTTTCCGTTTGAGTAACAACAACCATAAAATAAAGCGCTTATGAAAATTGATTAGAAATTTTTATCTTTTCTGGTAGAAAACCTACATTAGATTAGTTGTAGGGCTTTGGAATAGGTGTGAAAGATAACTTTCCAAAGTTGCAAACAAACATAGAATCTTGAGTTAGGGAGTGGTTAAATCCACTTATTACATTTTGTCCTGGGAAGCCTTTCTAACACAAGTGTCAATCACGAGGTTGCATTGAGACTAGCAGAGTTACTCACCCTGCTTTGTTGGTCTTGGTGTAGAGGTTGCATGTATTATGGGGTTTGCTTGAGAGGTATACCCACAATGATGAGTGGAAGCCTTTAAAGTTGATTTTGGGCTAGATACCCTGCCCTTGCATGTGGATTAGACTATTGACTGTTTCCCCGGTGTTAGCATCAGAAGTCACTCCTGGATTGCTTGCAGGAGCAGAGCCTGACACCCATCAGTTTAATGTCACGATTTGTTATAAAGGGGTGATCAAATGGAAGGAAACTCAGAACAATATCGTCTCAACTCTGAAACTAGGCCAGGAATGCATGGGCAAATGAGGTCTTAGATAAAATTCAAACAGTGAGTTGTAATAAAAGGTGACCAGGGGGAATATTTGTATAAGAAGAGTGCAAAGGTTTGTCATAAACATCAGGCTTCTAACAGACTGGAGAAGAAAGTGTCCAAATGCAAGATCCTCTTACATTCAAACATAGAAGACCAGAGAATACATGAATGTCACAACAAATCCTTTATCATAACAAAACTGCAACAATTCATGCGAATCATTCGATCATGAACTCCCTGGTATGAGACGGAAACATAGACGGAGTAAGAAAACTGTTTGTCATAAAACAAGAAATCTCAGATATAGATGCATAACCAGGAAACTAGAATGATGTTAAAACTATACANAAACCTACATTAGATTAGTTGTAGGGCTTTGGAATAGGTGTGAAAGATAACTTTCCAAAGTTGCAAACAAACATAGAATCTTGAGTTAGGGAGTGGTTAAATCCACTTATTACATTTTGTCCTGGGAAGCCTTTCTAACACAAGTGTCAATCACGAGGTTGCATTGAGACTAGCAGAGTTACTCACCCTGCTTTGTTGGTCTTGGTGTAGAGGTTGCATGTATTATGGGGTTTGCTTGAGAGGTATACCCACAATGATGAGTGGAAGCCTTTAAAGTTGATTTTGGGCTAGATACCCTGCCCTTGCATGTGGATTAGACTATTGACTGTTTCCCCGGTGTTAGCATCAGAAGTCACTCCTGGATTGCTTGCAGGAGCAGAGCCTGACACCCATCAGTTTAATGTCACGATTTGTTATAAAGGGGTGATCAAATGGAAGGAAACTCAGAACAATATCGTCTCAACTCTGAAACTAGGCCAGGAATGCATGGGCAAATGAGGTCTTAGATAAAATTCAAACAGTGAGTTGTAATAAAAGGTGACCAGGGGGAATATTTGTATAAGAAGAGTGCAAAGGTTTGTCATAAACATCAGGCTTCTAACAGACTGGAGAAGAAAGTGTCCAAATGCAAGATCCTCTTACATTCAAACATAGAAGACCAGAGAATACATGAATGTCACAACAAATCCTTTATCATAACAAAACTGCAACAATTCATGCGAATCATTCGATCATGAACTCCCTGGTATGAGACGGAAACATAGACGGAGTAAGAAAACTGTTTGTCATAAAACAAGAAATCTCAGATATAGATGCATAACCAGGAAACTAGAATGATGTTAAAACTATACAGTCGAGAGCTGTGCTCTACCATCGATAGATACAAAAATGGCGAAAACGCCTACATATACTCAAAACAACAACAACGACAAAACCGAGATGTTGCATTAAAACTTTGCGTCTGCATGGCCTCTGACAATTTGCAGTTGCAATCTCTGAATGATAGTGCAACTATGGCAGACGCAATCTAACTCCTGGAAGTTCAGTGGGCGAATCGACGTGCCTTTAATTCGTCACCGAAATTTCCCATTATGGTGGAGGCGATGTCTAACCACCACCAACTGCTTCAATAACTGCTTCATTGGGATTGAGGATGGATCGGCCAACTCGACACTTCTGCGATGTGGAAGGCCCCTCACGCTACCACCTGGATTAGCTGAACGGATTGATGAATGGGTGTGGAGGCCAACGCAAATGATGGGGCGCATGACGGGAGTGGTGGCGCCAAATCTATGAGGGCGAGGCATGAAGTGATGAGGGGTGAGAGAGGTTACAGGGGAGACACATGGCAGAAGTAGATAAGCGGAGGAGGCAGGAGATGAGATGTAATGGGCACATTTTAGTGGGAGGCTGACGTAGAGGGGAGTGGGACACATGGCAGGTGGTGAGTGGATGATGAGATGGGGAAGGGACCACCTGGACCAAAGAGTGGAGAAGGATAGAATGACACATGGCAACAGGGGAAAGGCGGCTCCGGAGGATGACATAGCAGGGGGGAAGGGCCCACATTGGTTAAGAACAAAGAAGCTGAGAAGGATGGGATCGCGTGAGCGTCATTGATCTGGGTACTTAGATATCGCCCATTGGGAAGCTGCACACCCGATTCCAGACCCCCCCCTTCTGCTTAAAAGTAGAAAGGCAGGGGGGGGGCGGAATTGCCTTGAGCGTCGTTGATCTGGTCGCTCCGATCAGGACCGTTGAAGAGATGCACCCTCGATTCCAGACCCCCCCTCTCTGCTTAAAGGTAGAAAGGCGGGGGGGGGGAATCTGATACGTGCCTTCGATCTGAGCGCATGAAATCCCACCGTTGAGAATTGATTCCCATTTAAACCCAGGCGCATTTTCATTGCAAACTTAGGGTAAGTGGGTTTTTAACCCATTCTTTGCATTTTATCCCTGCTACAAGAAATATCGCTAACATTTGGCTCCATGGGGGATAGAGTCGTCCCTGTGATTCTCTAAGGACTCTTTTGCAGATTCAGTGCCTTGCTGTTGGGCTATGGAGTCATTTATTAAATTGAAAATAAAAACAATTATTTACAAAACAAAAAGCCGACTGTGGCTCACAAAAAACATTTTTTCAAGAAATGCCCATTTACTGGGCCACCAAAAACATCTTCGCCTTCCAGATCCTGCAACCTGTAAGTGTTGTTCGAAAATAATTCAAGGATCTTGAAAGGCCCAAACCAAAGGGCATCAAACTTACTGTGCTTTCCCTTGTCCTGTCTGGGTGCATCCCATTTGAGCACCAGATCACCTTGCTCAAATTCTTTCTTTCTGCCCTTTCTGTCAAAAGCCTTCTTGATCTTCTGCTGATGATTGTAGGCCCTGTTCATGACCTTCTCTCTGATCTGCTGCACTTCCACCATCTGATGAATCCTTTTGACCACATGGTTAGGTTATCCTTCAAAGTCTTGGAGTAAATTTGCCACAGATAAGGCGAGCTGAGTGGGGAAAACGACCTCTATTCCGTAAACAAGTTGGAAAGGTGAGATGCCCAGGGGTTTCTTGGTTGTCACCCGATCATCCCAAAGAGAAAATTTGAGCTTTGAGTCCCAGGCCCTTTTATTGTCCTCCAGTAGCTTCTTGATGAGCTTGATCAGACTTTTATTGGAGGACTCTACCAATCCATTTCCTTGAGGATAATAGGGAGTAGAGTGAATCAGTGAAATCTCGAACTGTTCACAGAACTTGACCATAGGCTCAGACCGAAAGGGGGAGGCATTGTCAGTGAAAATTTTGCTAGGGCAACCAAATCTAGCTATGATATCTTCCAGGAAGCTGATAATCACTTTGTGAGAAGTGCTTCTGGTAGGGACAACTTCTATCCATTTGGTGAAATAGTCAGTCGCAGTCAGAATCCATCTGTGCTCTCCACTTGAGGGAGGATGAATTTCTCCGATGAAGTCCAATCCCCACTGCTGAAAGGGAGCTAAAACTACTACAGGTTTTAATGGCAGAGATTTGAGTTGCTGCTTTCCTGAGAACTTCTGGAATTTGATGCAAGCTCTGATTTCTCTGCAGACATCAAGAAATAAGGTGGGCCAGAAATACCCAGCCCGGAGGATCTTGTGAGCTATGGTCTTCCAAAAATGATGACCTCCACAGAGACCGCTATGGAAATCGAATATAACCTTCTGGGCTCGCTGCGGGTCCAGACACCTTAGTAATACCCCCAGAGGGTCTTTCCAGTACAAGGCTTGGTCAATGAGGCAATATCTGACTGCTTTGAGCTTTAAGGCTCTGGCCTTACTTTTTCCCAATCCATCAGGGGGCTTTAATTCTTGTAGAAAGTACAAGATATCCTTGTACCAGGGGCATGATGCTAGTGATAGGGCACCCTGGAAATGCTTGTTGGATGGATCAACTTGCTCATTGATGAAGTTAATTCCCAAGGCCTTGCAATTGGATTCAGCCAGCAACTTGGCCAAACCCTGCCCCTTTATCAACTTAGTGGGCTTAATCTCTAGATCAAACTCGAGTATCTTTGTCAGGTTGTATAAGAATGTCCTTCACAGCGGTTGAAGGGACATATGCAGTGATCTTTGAGTGCAAGACATAGACTCTGAAATCTTTAAGAGCCTTCACCAGGGCATAGGCCTGCTTCTCCATGATCTCGTACCGGAGTTCTGCGTCTCTCAATGCCTTGCTGTAGAAAGAAATTGGCTGCTCTTTCCCTTGATCATTTTTCTGCAACAAAACTGTCGCTACTGTATCACAGGAAACAAAAGAAAATATCAGAAAATCTTTGGAATAATCGGGACTGATTAGCACAGGTGCCTCAGTCAACGCCTTATTTATTTGGACAAAAGATTTCCTGGGTTCAGTGGTCCATTTTACTTCATTTCCCTTTCTGAGCATGGTTGTGATGTGTTTCACCAGCTCAACAAAGTTTGAGACGAATCTCCTCAGAAAATTAATCTTCCCCAAAAATGCCTGAACCTCCTTTTTAGACATGGGAAGTGGCAGGGTCTGAATTGCTTCCACCCTGCTAGGGTCAATCCTTACTCCTTCTGCTGACACTATATGGCCTAATAACTTCCCTTCATTCATAGAAAACAAATATTTCTTGGGATTCAGGGAAAGGCCGAACTTGCGACACTTCGAAAAAACTCTTCTCAGGTGGCAACAATGTTCTTTATCAGACCTGGAGAAGACTGTTATGTCATCTAGGTAGATTACCACAAACTTATCTTTCTCCCCAATGAAAGCTATGTCCATGGCTCGCTGAAATGTTGCTCCTGCATTGATCAGCCCGAAAGGAATTTTGGCATACATGAATGTGCCCCAGGGAGTGGTGAAGGCTGTTTTTTCCCTGTCCTCAGGCATGACTAATATTTGATTGTAACCATAAAATCCATCAATCATGGATATTCTAGATGCGCCAGTGACCTTTTGCAATATGTGTTCCATGTTGGGCAGGGGATAATTGTCTTTTCTTGAGCTCCTATTTAGGTTCCTGAAATCAACATAGAGTCTGATTTCACCACTTTTCTTCCTCACGGGGACCAAGTTCGCCACCCAATCAGAATATCTCAAGGGGACAATGATTTGGGCATCTAGCAGCTTCTTCACTTCTTTCTCCATGATAGGTAGCAACATGGGATTTATCTGTCTCAGCTTTTGCTTGAATGGCTTAGCCTCCTCCTTTAGAGGGATCTTGTGCTCAATGACAGATGTGTCATATGTCTTGAGGTCTTCGTAGGTCCATGAAAACACATCAGCAAACTCCTTCAGCAACTCAGTATATCCGTCCCTCTGTCCCTCGTTCAAACTCCTTGACAACTTGACAAACTTAGGCTCCTCTGGTGTGCCTATGTTGCACTCAGTCATGTCATCATCATCACTTGAAACTCTCCCCTTTACTGCCACATCATTCCCATCAAACAATCTCTCTAATGGGACTAGTCCCCTCAGAATGTAATTGCTCGATAGTTGAATAATCTGGTGGTTAGCAATTTTATTCAAAAACTCCCCAGGGTGATGGTCACCTTCCATGTCAGGATCCTCATCTATGTGCAATGCAGAAAAGTCATCAATGGATTGGAGAAATTTTTCGATCTCCAGATCATCTTCAAATACTTTCCAATGTTTGACATTGTCCGGTACAGAAGGTTTGTATTTTACTTCAACATCATATCTGACCATAGGCGGCGAAGGAACTTCGAGCAAACTAGCTGTGACAACTAAAAGGTCGGCTGGGGCATTTTCTTCTCTCGGAATGAAAGAAATGTTAAAAGCCAAGAAGAAATTATCCACTAGGTCCCATACCTCGTTCCTGTAATTCTTGAGTCGAGGATGCTTGGCCTGATAAACATTTTTGACCTACTGGACAATCAATTCTGCATCTCCAAACACAACCATCTCCTTTACCCCCATTTCTTTTGTAGCCCTCATACCTAGAACAAGAGCCTCATACTCTGCCACATTGTTAGTGATTTCGAATTCCAGCTTGTATGACAGAGATATGGTCTCTTGACAGGGTGATATGAATACCACTCTGGCACTTGCACCTATACTGGAGGAAGCTCCATCAAAGAACATCTTCCAAACAGAGGTGGTTGGAGGAGGCATCTCCTGATTAATAATGGGTTGTTCTCTAATCGGTAAAGGGGCCTCAGGAGTCTCAGTGATATGTAACAAAGTAGACCTTAAGTCAGTGTCAAGCACAAATATGGGGTGATTAGTGGGGTTCGCTTCATCACTGAAAATATAGGTTAGCTGGGCTTCTCTGTACAATCTCCTGTGTTCCCCTCCAAAAAATGGAATGGTGGCATATGTGAGATCCATCTATAACATTCCTCCAAGTCTCTTAATCCAAGACCTTGACAACATCATGCCAAACTTGGGGGGGACATCATCTACCACAATATCCATGACCATACTCTTCATGGGTAGCTGAAACAAAGAAACTACTAGGTCCTTGATGACTCCCAAACATTGCACCCTCCTGGAGTCAAAATAATAGAGGTCATGATAGGTTCGGGTGACTTCTAGCCCTAGCTCTTCCATGACGGTTTTGGGTGTTATCCACATTTTTGGTTATCGAGATGATATTATGATCATGTCATGATAATGGAAGATCAAACTCTTTGTTAAGAACAATTTCCAGAGGAAGGTTACATTTGTCATTTCCTCAAAA
>SNQJ01S0140939.1:5515-19882 GCA_010110895.2 Picea sitchensis
CTAGTTTTCACTGTCTTTTTTTTGTCGATTTTCACTAAAATAATGGCATAACGAATACAACAAAATGAATACTTTTTTTAAATGAATTTTTTTTTTTTTTTTGTTTATAAACATTGCTAATAGTCATTTTATTTACCAAGTTACCAGAATTATAGATATTACAAGAATTATTTCCTTTAATGTGTTTAAGCTTAACATGATTGCGCTTCATCAAGATCATATATGAACCTTGGTAGATGCTCATGGATATCCTGATATGGTGATATGTCCATTTTTCCACCTTCAAGTAGATCGCCACATCATGTTCAACACTTTGTCATCTCAACAACAGGATCAGAAAAAATATGCAAAATCCAGTTGGAAACCTACGATCTCGTTCCTAGAATCTCGGGTTCAAATCTGAAGAGATTGAAATGATTTTCCACTCACATGATCGAGAAAAAACAAATGAAATTATGGATCTCCTATCCCTCATGCTCAATACAATACCTAGTTGTAATTTCTGCACATATCTAGGAACAAAATGTTATTCTGAGCATATTCAAATTTGCCTATGTAATAATATATAAAGTCAAAGTAAGAAAATGTAAGAAGTTAGTGATATTATCGATGTTACCACTAGAAAATGTAAGAAGTTAGTGATGTTATCGATGTTACCACTAACTCACTCAATGTTATTCATCTTTTCTATGTGGTCTTCCTTCATGTCCTGAAAATATGTAAACTAGCCGAATCTAGTCACATTGACTTCCTTTGTCATCAATATTCTCTGGGCCGGTTTCCTTAATCGATTGACTTGGTCTAGTTGAGCTTCCTTAGTTGATTATTTCTTAAGTTTGTCTTCATTAGATCCAATCTTGGATCAACTATTTACTCTAAAATCACCTTTTATTAGGATCCACGCTCAATCCTTCTCAAGAAATCATAAATCCAAAAAATGCATAGTCTAGTAACACAATGTACTTTCTTGTTTCACTTAGCCTCTACCCACAAGTGTGTTGTCAAAAAGAGAATGCAAGAAATCAAGTATAACTAAAATGCATAAGTGTTTCAAGTTATTATGATGCAGGAGCATCGCAATAGTCAAGCGAGTGTGGAGCCAGCGCAACGTATTTTTGAGCACATGATAAAATTTCTTGAAAATCTTTTTGAAATTGATGCGCCAAATCTTTAATGAAGCCATTTATGAAGGAGATCCTTTGTATATTGTATTGGACTTTGAGCGATTCGCTCTCATCCTTAGTATATAGGAGGCATTTAAACTAGTTAATGCAGGTAGATAGACTTGAATTCATAGATTAGACAGTTTTAGAAAGAAGGAGGGAAAACGGATATAGACACCCTCATTGTACATTGTAACATAATGCATGATAGTTGAAGTAGGAAGAGCACAAGAGAATAGCAGAGAGTTGTAGAAGAACATCCATGTATAGATCTTGAATTAATAAAAGAAGTTGATTCAAATCCATGGGTTTTTGTGTCTTTTCTCTGAGTGTTGATGTTAAATGATGTGATCATGAGTGTTTGTTTTCCGGTTATGCAATTGTGTTATTGATGTGTATGTGATTTCATGCTTGAGTTTGAAATCTGAGGGGAAGAATAAATGAGTTTCAATTGTTTCTCTATCTGAGCAAGGATTCCTCTAAGGAGTGCAGTTGAAGTCGTCTGCAAGGAGTGCGTTGACGGAGGCTCGGATAGTTTAACTCTTGTTCTCATTCACCTAGAAGTGGAATTGGGTTACTGGAGCCATGCCAAGGGGTGCACAGGCTAAGGGAGAGTCTCAGTGTTGAATCTGAGCAGAAGCTTTGAAGGACTGTTGCTGTAGGTGTGCGCAGGGTTGGAGAAACCCAAACACTTGAAGTGTTTGCAGGCTGCCTCCAGGAGGGTGTGCAAAGGGTTCTTTTTTTTTAAGAGATTGGGGAGTTGGAGAAAGCTCAGGAAGGATAGGCCTTTGAGTTCGTTGAAGAAAAACGAGGACAAGTTGTGACTTGAAGTTCGAGGGAAGCGTCGCAAGTTTGCAAGAAGGTGAACGAAGTTCCGTGGAAAGGAACACCTGGTCCTTTCGCAGAATTCATCCGGAAGGAACAGGCGATCGGTATTCTCCGAGGAGAATCCGCGAATCTCCGTAGGTCGTCAGATCTTGTGGATATGTAGGGGAGATACATTGGTGTATTCCCGGAGGTTTCATTTCAGGACAGATAGAGTGTTGATCCAAGTCATCCAGGACCATTGGATCTACACGTATATCGTGTATCATGGTTTCGTAGATCGAACCTCCAATTTATTGCAATAGGAATTGCGATATCGCGAACCGCGATATCCCGACGAGTCCAGAACCGTCCATCATTTCGGACACGCGTTAGAATATCTGAGAGGAGTCGGGGTTCAGTGTATCGGGGTTCCTGAGTACAAAGAAAACGTTGCAACAGGAATCGCGAAACTCCGAAACGTGATTTCCCGACAGACTAAAGAGACAGTGTGGGGTCACATTGGAATTAGTGGAGGACAGGTGGGGTATCGTATCGGGGTTCGGGAAAAGGAAATCCCCGAAACATTGGTTTTAGGATTCACGATCCTGCGAAGTCCGAAATCCTGATAAGGTGACGGGACCATTGAATAGTCAACCCGCGCGTGCATTGGAGTATCGACACATCGGGGTTCGGAGTTCGGTAATTCCATTTTTGACATCGCGAGTGGCGAAATCCAGATAGGAGGAACCCCGATAGCAAGGTAAAAGGTCAGCGTTGACTCACGCCAGATTTTGGGGAATCGTGAGGCACAAAACACGCGACCACAGGATTCACGAAATTGTGAAGTCCGATTTCCCGATCGTTAAGGGAGATCTGTTTAAGAATTGTCGTGGGTGAGGAAAATCCCCGATAGGGAATTAGAAGATATTTCAGTTCTTCGGGCTGAGTACAAAGGAGGTCCTGTGAGCGGACGTGTCTGAGGGCGCGCCTGCGTCAAGTGGTATCAGAGCGAGAAAATTTCTTTGCTTTCTGTAGCAGAGAAGAAGGGAAATTCACCATGCCGCCAAGGAGACGGGATAGACAGTCACCCGATCCAAAGGAAAGAGAAAACCCGAGAAGAAGGGGTAGGGAAGCGCACAATCCAGAAATGGAAAGAGAGATACGTGATCTACGAGCTAGACTCGAAGATATGGAGACAGCGCAAAGACGCACAGCCAGTGCGGGGGATCTTAGCGATTCAGAGGGTGAAGTTGAAGCTGAACATGAAGAAGAAGTTGCAGCCGAGGATGCAACCAATGAACATCTAATCAAAGCTATTGCACAGATGGGTGCAAAAACAAAGATGGACATTCCAGTTTATGAGGGGAATCTAGATGCAGAAGAGATTTTAGATTGGATTAGAGCTCTGGATACATACTTCGATTATGAAGATGTCGAAGAGGATAAGAAAGTCAGGCATGCTGTCACGAGATTGAAGGGACACGCAACATTATGGTGGGACGAGCTACAAGAAGATAGACGCTGCAAGGGCAAGCAGAAAATTAAAAGTTGGGATCGAATGATTGCAAAGATGAAGGCAAAGTTTATCCCCAGAGATTATCAAATCACTCTGTTTAGGAGAATGCAGAACCTGAGACAGAAGATGATGACAGTGAAAGAATACACTGAGGAATTCTATCGACTGAACATCAGGGCAGGTCATCGGGAGAGCGATGATGAGAAAGTTGCCAGGTATATGAATGGCCTGAGGTATGATATCTAGGATGAGATGAGCATGGTAACCATCCGAACGGTGGAATATGCTTATCAGATGGCTTTGAATGCTGAAGTGAAGCTGAGCCGTAAGCAAGGTCAGAGGGGGTGGGGTAGAATTCAACCCAAAGGAAAATCGGTTGCCTAAGATAAATACCAGAAGCCCAGGGACGACTGGAAAAAGCCTCAGACTAGAACTGAGAGAGGTGGAAGTTAACAGCGAGGCCAGCATGCTGAACAAAGAGGGAAGCATACAGAGTAGAGCGGAGGATACGTTGATAATAACATGTTTCCTCATACCAGAGGTAGAGGAAGAGGAAGAGGTGGAGTAATCACATGCTTCACGTGTGGAGAAAATGGGCACAAGTCATTCGACTGTCCAGATAAAAAGAAAGGAACTGGAGAAGCTCACATCGCCGAGGCACAGAGGAGAGATGTTGAAGCGGAAGATGCAGAAGGTGGAAGGTCATTGATGATGTGTAAGGTTCTCTTAACACCCGAGAAGGAGGTGGAGGACTCAGCTCAAAGAACCAAACTTTTCATAATTGCTTGCAAAACCAAGGACAGGGTATGCAAGGTTATCGTGGACAGTGGTAGCACAGATAATCTCGTTTCAACCGAGATGGTAGAGAAGCTAGAGCTGGAGACGATTGATCATCCAAGCCCATACAGAGTTTCATGGCTACAGAAAGGACACCAGGTAACTGTCACTAAACAATGCTTGGTTGAATTCAAGATAGGAGGATATAATGATAAGATCTTGTGTGATGTTATTCCCATGGATGTTTGTCATCTATTGTTGGGTAGACCATGGAAATATGACAGAAATGTGATTCATGATGGGAGAATGAACACATACACCCTAGAGAAGAATGGGAGGACACACATGTTGCTTCCGATAAAGGATAAGGAGGTGAAACTGGAGGTAAGAAACACAGTGCTTCTCATGAGTGGGAAGGAACTTCTTACGGAGGTGAAGAAGAAAGAAGATCCACAATTCTTTGTGGTCAGGAAACCAAGGATCATTGTGACTAGCACGAGAGTAGATGATTTTCCAGGAGAAATTCAGGAGCTACTGGAAGAGTTCGCTGACATCGTGGTGGACGAATTACCTCGTTCATTGCCACCGATGAGGAGTGTGAGTCATCATATAGACCTCATACCAGGAGCCAGTTTTCCAAACAAATCCACGTACAGATTGACGCCGTAAGAGAATGAGGATGTTAAAAGACAGGTCCAAGAGCTGCTAGACAAAGGATTGGTCAAGGAAAGTTTGAGCCCGTGTGCCGTTCCAACGATACTCAGTCCAAAGAAAGACAGAGGCTGGAGGATGTGTATTGACTCGAGGGCGATCAATAAGATAACCATCAGGTACAGATTTCCATTGCCGAGGATGGATGATCTGATGGATTGCTTAAGTGGAGCAAATTTTTTTTCAAAGATTGATTTGAAGAGTGGATATCACCAAATTCGCATGACAGAAGGCGATGGATGGAAAACGACCTTCAAAACCAATGAGGGGTTGTATGAATGGATTGTCATGCCATTTGGCTTGACGAACGCGCCGAGTACTTTTATGAGGTTGATGAATAAATCCCTAAAATATTTCATTGGAAAATTTGTCATCGTATATCTGGATGATATACTGATTTTCAGTAAAATGAAGGCTAAACATCTAAAGCATTTGGCCATTGTGATGAAGAGATTACAACAGGAGAAGTTGCTGGTAAACATGAAGAAATATTCATTTATGAAGACAGAGCTCATTTATCTAGGTTTTGTTATATATGCAAATGAATTAAGGATGGATCCAGATAAGGTGGAGGTAATTAAGAATTGGCCATCACCGAGAAATATTTTTGAGGTGAGGAGTTTTCATGGACTGGCTAGTTTCTACAGGAAGTTCATCAGGAATTTCAGTGGGATTAGCGCAGCGATGATGGATACAGTCAAGAAAAGACATAAATCTTTTCACTGGACTGAAGAGGCAAAGAAAAGTTTCAAGTTGTTGAAAAGGAAGATCACAGAACAACTGGTTCTGGTGTTGCCGGATTTCCAAAAGACATTTCAGGTAAAATGTGATGCAAGTGGGTTTGCCATAGGAGCGGTCTTGAGTCAGGAGGACATACCGATTGCCTATTTCAGCAAGAAGTTAAATGAGGCAAAAGAAAATTACTCCACGTATGATAAGGAATTCTATGCCATCATACAAGCATTGAAAAAATGGAGGCACTATTTGATTCCAAAGGAATTTGTTTTATATAGTGATAACCATGCATTACAATTTGTGACTCAACAAGAGAAGTTGAATCAGAGGCATGTTAAGTGGGTAGAATACATGCAAAATTTCACTTTTGTAATTAAGCATATTTCGGGTACTGCTAACAAAGTTGTTGATGCTTTGAGCAGAAAATGTTTGTTGTTGCAGGAGTTCAAAGTCAGGACGTTAGGCTTTGATGATCTCAGGGACATGTATGCAGGTGATCAGGATTTTAAAGAAGCATATGAAGCAGCTGAGAATCCAGTTCTTAGAGATAGAAGCCCTTGGATAGACTATATGATCCAAGATGGATTATTGTTCAGATGCAATCAATTGTGTATTCCAAATTGCTCCATGAGGGAGAATTTGTTGAAGGAAAAACACAGCGGAGGATTGGCCGAACATTTCGGTCATGATAAGACATTTACGAAGCTGAGCGAGTCATACTTTTGGCCAGGTATGCGGTCAGAGGTCAAGCGGTTTGTAGACAGATGCAGAATTTGCCAACATTCAAAGGGAAGAAAGCAGAATGCAGGATTTTATCAACCATTACCCATACCCGAGAGGCCGTGGGATGAAATCAACATGGATTTCGTATTGGGATTGCCAAGGACACAAAGAGGATTTGATTTAGTCTTTGTGGTAGTGGATAGGTTTTCCAAGATGGAACATTTTATCCCATTCCAGAAAACTAATGATGCGACTCACATCGCAAATCTGTTTTTTAAAGAGGTCATTTGACTTCACGGCTTACCCAAAAGTATAGTTTCGGACAGAGATACAAAGTTTGTGGGAAATTTCTTGAGGACACTGTGGAAGAAGTTGGGGACTAACTTGATGTTTAGTTCTTCCTATCATCCTTAGACGCATGGACAAATAGAAGTAGTGAACAAAAGTCTGGGAGACTTGCTGAGGAGCTTGGTGACAGAGCACCACAACCAGTGGGATAGTATATTACCGCAAGCAAAGTTCGCATATAATGACTCAGTGAATAGGAGCACATGCCAAAGTCCATTTCAGATTGTGTATGGTATACAACCAAGAGGAGTTTCTGAATTAAGGGATTCGGAACAGACTACGACTAGGAGCGCAAGCGCTGAAGAGTTCGCAGAGGCGATGAAAGAACTTCACGGCCAGGTGAAGCAACGACTGCTAGATTCAAGTCATGAGTATAAGCATAGAGACAACCAGCGGAAGAGACAACTTCAGTTCAAGGTTGGTGAATTAGTTTTGGCACATTTGAGGAAAGAGAGGTTCCCGAGGGGAACATACAATAAATTGAAAATGAAGAAAATCGGGCCATGTAAGGTCTTGAAGAAATTGGGGGAAAATGCTTATGAGATCGAGTTGCCTGATGAGATCGAAATATCTCTGGTATTCAATGTCGCAGATTTATATCCATATAAAGCTGAGGAAGCAGGAACAAAAGGTGAACAACCAGGGGTTCAGTGGCAGAAGTAGATGCCGATTGCAGAGAAGCCGCAGATGGACAACATATTGGACAAGAGAGTCAGTAAGAAGACCAGGAGGAAAGAATACTATGAGTATCTGGTCAAATGGAAGGGCCATCCAGTGGAAGATGCCAGCTGGGAGAACGAAGTAGAAATATAGAAGCATGGATATACCATGCAGGAGCTCATGGACAGGAGCCCATGAAATTTTTCAAGTGAGAGAGTATGATGCAGGAGCATCACAATAGTCAAGCGAGGGTGGAGCCAACACAACGTATTTTTGAGCACATGATAAAATTGCTTGAAAATATTTTTGAAATTGATGCGCCAAATCTTTAATGAATCCATTTATGAAGGAGCACCTTTGTATATTGTATTGGACTTTGAGCGATTTGCTCTCGTCCTTAGTAGATAGGAGGCATTTAAACTAGTTAATGAAGGTAGATAGACTTGAATTCATAGATTAGACAGTTTTAGAAAGAAGGAGGGAAAACAGATATAGACACCCTCATTGTACATTGTAACATAATGCATCATAGTTGAAGCAGGAAGAGCACAGGAGAATAACAAAGCGCTGTAGAAGAACATCCATGTATAGATCTTGAATTAATAGAAGAAGATGATTCAAATCCATGGGTTTTTGTGTCTTTTCTCTAAGTGTTGATGTTAAATGATGTGCTCATGAGTGTTTGTTTTTCGGTTATGCAATTGTTTTATTGCCGTGTATGTGATTTCATGCTTGAGTTTGAAATCTGAGGGGAAGAAGAAATGAGTTTCAATTGTTTCTCTATCTGAGCAAGGATTCCTGCAAGGAGTGCAGTTGAAGTCGTCCGCAAGGAGTGCGTTGACGGAGGCTCGGATAGTTTAACTCTTGTTCTCATTCACCCAGAAGTGGAATTGGGTTATTGGAGCCGTGCCAAGGGGTGCGTAGGCTAAGGGAGAGTCTCAGTGGTGAATCTGAGCAGAAGCTTTGAAGGACTGTTGCTGCAAGTGTGCACAGGGTCGGAGAAACCCAAACACTTGAAGTGTTTGCAGGCTGCCGCCAGGAGGGCGTGCAAAGGGTTCTTTTTTTTTTAAGAGACTGAGGAATTGGAGAAAGATCAGGAAGGATAGGCCTTTGAGTTCGTTGAAGAACAGCGAGGACAAGTTGTGACTTGAAGTTCGAGGGAAGCGTCGCAAGTTTGCGAGCAGGCGAACGAAGTTCCGTGGAAAGGAACACCTTGTCCTTTCGCAGAATTCATCCGGAAGGAACGGACGGTCTGTATTCTCCGAGGAGAATCCGCGAATCTCCATAGGTCGTCAGATCTTGTGGATATGCAGGGGAGATACAATGGTGTATTCCCGGAGGTTTAAGTTCAGGACAGATAGAGCGTTGATCCAAGTCAGCCAGGACCATTGGATCTACACGTATATCGTGTATTGGGGTTTCGTAGATCGAACCTCTAATTTCTTGCAACAGGAATTGCGATATCGCGAACCGCGATATCCCGACGAGTCCAGAACCATCCATCATTTCGGACACGCGTCAGAATATACGAGAGGAGTCGAGGTTCGACGTATTGGGGTTCCTGAGTACAAAGAAAACGTTGCAACAGGAATCACGAAACTCCGAAACGCGATTTCCCGACAGACTAAAGGGATAGTGTGGATTCACATCGGAATTAGTGGAGGACAGGTGGGGTATCGTATCGGGGTTCGGGAAAAGGAAAGCCCCGAAACGTTGGTGTTAGGATTCACGATACTGTGAAGTCCAAAATCCCGATAAGGTGACGGGACCGTTGAATAGTCAACCCGCGCTTGCATCCGAGTATCTGTACATCGGGGTTCGGAGTTCGGTAATTCCATTTTTGACATCGCGAGTGGCGAAATCCCAATAGGAGGAACCCCGATATCAAGGTAAAAGGTCATCGTTGACTCACATCGGATTTCGGGGAATCGTGAGGCACAAAACACACGACCACAAGATTCGTGAAATCGCGAAGTCCGATTTCTCGATCGTTAAGGGAGATCTGTTGAAGAATTGTTGTGGGTGAGGAAAATTCCCGATAGGGAATTAGAAGAGCTTTCAGTTCTTCGGGCCGAGTACAGAGGAGGTCCTGTGAGCGGACGTGTCTGAGGGTGCGCCTACGTCATAATACATACAATATTTAAAGTTTCACATAAATGGTCTACTCATTCTCATTAATCTCTTTTAGTGTATTTATAACATAGACTAACTAAACATCCTGCTAAACTATCCAGGTGAAGGAGAAATTTAAGGATCTATACTTATGTTAAAGTGTAGAAACCTTAGCAAATCTTACTAATTCTTAAAATGGAAACCATAAAATGTCTCCCAATATTCTTGTAAAACTAATTTTTTTTTTTATGATTTGATATAGTCTTTAGAAATTTTGGGTGATTTTTAGAGTAAAACATTGTTATCCTATAGAATGTGGGTGAAACATTTAAAAAAAATTGAAATTCACGATTTTTTTTTGAAAAAAAACATGGAAAATTATCCCATGATTGAAATTTATCCCCTAACATTTTCTCTCCTCTAGGATTGTTTTCAAATATTTGGACACCATTCATTCTCTCATTTACTCTTTTTGGCCTTTTTTCTCTCTTTAAGACAACCTCTCATGAGCAATTGACTACAACCCCTCTCAACTCTCAACAACTTCTCCATGCCATTTTCTTGAAGCTAATCATAAAAAATTTAGAATTCAACCTCTAATAGACAACCCTTCCAATGCCTAGGAACCAACTCAAATTTCTTTGTACTTCCTGGTTGTATGTTCAACAATCCTTCAACCTTCAACCTTCCTTTCTCACCATTAACTAACTCACCACCACTCTAAAGGTTAAACTAAGCTCCTCCTTGGTTTGTCTCATTTTTTACCTCAACAACCTTTTGACTTCTTGCATGCATGGTTTTCTTCACATTAGATGTGCCCAATATCAAGCCATCACACATGTCCTATACAAGGACTATTTGGCCCAAGATAAGAATATGGATCCAAATTCGATGTTTACTTAGTAAAGATGGGTCTTGTGGCCCAAGGCATTCTTTGGAGAGAGATAACCAAGAACTAAGGGCCTAAATAATTCTTTTAGTGCTCATGGGCTATGCATAAGTGTGACAAAGAAACTTGTTTTACAATTAGAAGAACATCCAATTTAAGTATGATAGAATAAGATAATCCATTTAAAATGAAATAATATTATATTGAGTAAAATGTATAAGAATAAGAGGATTGATTACAATGACAATAAGGGCCATATATACCCACACAGGGGTGCCCTTTCATTAATAGATATGTCTTTTGGATAAGACATGTCTTTTCATTATGCTATATTAATCATTTTATATCTATATATTTTATATATTTATGTTCGTTTCAATAAGCCCCATACCACTATATAAACTCTACAAAAAAATTCATTAGCCTAAGAAATGGGTATTGTATGTAATTCAATGTTTGGGCACCACAAAGATTGGTTGTTTAACTCAATTTATGGTTTGGGACAAAACACCATGAATTTTGGCCCTAATACATATATCTAAGGCTTAACTAGTGATATTTTTAGCATATTTTGGGATCAAGGTGACCTCATTATATTTTTGGTCTTTATTAAGGATATACATGGTCTAATTAAGAACCAACATGGCATTACTACATATCAGTAAAGCATAATTAGGTATCTATAAGGCTTAGTTGGGAATGTTCAAGACCTAATTAAGGATCTATACTATTTAGAGATCTACAAAGCTCAATCATTAACAACCAAATACATGATTTACACACTATAATTAATCACATATGGTTGTGTAATAGTATCATCTAACTTAGGTTAATATATCTGTAATAATTTAATATGGATAAAGAACTTTCATAATGTGTGCATGTATGTTATAGAACAAGTCACTCATATTGTTTACACATTCAAAGTTTTTGTGTGGGATTTTAGTTTTACATAATGTTAACACATTTTATTTAATAATACATTTATAACTTTTAGACATGAAAAAGTTATTTGGATTCAATAAATAATAAATTTGATGTCTCATATTTCAAAAACAAGATTGAATGATATTTTATAAAATATTTGTTTTGATTTTTTAAATATATTTTTAAATATGATAAATGTATTAATTTATATTGAAATTGAAATTTATAAATTTAATTTTTTAAATTCCAAAATAATTATTTTATCAAATAAATATTTTATTTTCCATGTAAGAAAATCTTGTTACATATATCATATTTCCCAAAAACACTTTTGTTTTTTTTTATAAATTTGGATATATGTATTTACACTATACACGAGCTTTATACATTAAAAAACTAAATTTAATATTTCATTTTAAGATGATGTATACTTAACTTTATAATTTTTAAATATTTTTTTTTGAGTTTTTAATATATATATATATATATATATATATATATGAGTTGAATAAGATTTGTGATAAAAAAAAAATGTGTAGAGGTAAACAACAAGCAAAATTATTAAAAAATTATAAAAATTGGCTCATTTTTTTATGAAACTAGGTTGGTTGCCTCGAGGTGAGAGAATCTTGATAGTTGCCTATTCCTGCTAGGTACCCTGTTGCCATTTTTTTTATATACTGCGCTAGTAACAATATGCATTTAAAGTACATTTACATAACATATTTGTGTGTAGGTTCCTCCTGTATTTTTGCTAGAGTTGGCATGTTGTCTTTTGTCTTCATCATTTCCGGAACACCACTTGCCCGTACTTTTCTAGAATATCCTTCTTGCAGATTTTGTGTGGTAATGTTTCCGTGATTCTAAAATTGCTAAAAGGAAAAATGGCAAATATGTTTGTGTGTTGCTGAAAAGACTTGCCTTTAATGTAATTTTGCTCTTTTACCTCAAGATATTTGATAATTGCAGTGAAATTTTGGGAAGAAAACTTATGCTTGGTGGAATCAATGAACAAGTTTCCATCTATTCTTGAATAAAGGACTGGATCCTTATCGTTGGAAATGCTTATCAAAACTTGCCTTGGAATTCTATGTGAGTTGCGTTCTGAAAAAATTGAAAGGTCCGACAAGGTGTTGTAAATGTGTTGAACCTGCACAGAATAGATCTAGCTAGAAAATACTACACACATTTGCAGAGAGAATTTGAGAAAGAAGAGAAGTGTCAACTGAAAGAGAATATTCTCTAGGTGGAATATTCTCCCCCAAAATATAGGATACTGGATAATGACTAATTAGGACTAATAAACAAGGAAAGACCTTAGGAAAATGAAATACTATGTGTGTGTGAAGTAACTCTAACACCCCCCCCTGAACATAACTATGGTGAAAATAAATAATGGGTCCTGACAACGAGGCCATGTTAGGTACCCAAATACAAAATATACATTGAAATAAAGTGAGGAAAAAGGGAAAACCTCATGGGAAAAAACCCCCCTCAAGGTACAATGTATGTAAAACGAAGAACTACAGTTGTTAAGAAACTGTGTCCTTCACTCCAAGTTGACTTCGCACAGAATGGAACTTCTTCTCAGTGAAGGTCTTGGTGAAGATGTTTGTCGTCTATTCTGCTGAAGGACAAAACTATAGGTCGATGATCCCCTCGTGTACTAAGTCTCGGATGTAGTGCATGTGGATCTCGATGTGCTTCATCCGCTGCCTCTAAACTGGATCTCTGCAGAACTTCAGAGTTCTCTGGTTGTCACACCAGATAACAATCGACCGATGAAACTGAATGCCCAACTCAATGAGAAAATGTTGTAGCCAATAGCCTGAATGGTTATGTTAACTACCCCTCTATACTCTGCCTCGGTTGAAGATAGAGAAATGGCATCTTGCTTCTTGCTCGACCAACAGATAGGCCCAAAACCGAGGCTGAGTGAGTAACCAATTGTGGAATTGCGATCAGTGCTATCGCCAGCCCAGTTAGAATTAGTAAACCCAATGAGATCTAATGTAGAGTTTGTTGCATAATGAATCCCAAAGGTGGTGGTTCCCTGTAAGGATCGAAGGATACACTTTGTAGCCTTTCAATGTAGCTCATACGACTCCTTCATGAACCTAGAAACTGCGCCAAATGCATATGAGAGGTATATTCTGGAGTGTGTGAGATACAAAAAAGTCCCCACTAGCTTTCTGTATAGTGTGATTTCAACCTATGCAGTCTCCCTTCCATTCTCAAGTTTGACTCCTAATAGGAAAGGGGTCGGAGAAGACTTCTAGTCAGTCACGTGAAATCTCTCAAGGAGATCTCGTGCATACTTGGCCTGAGACAGTTTGATGCCTGATGCATCCTGACTAATCTTAAGTACAAGGAATAAATGTATAGGACCCATTCCGTCATCAAAAACCTGTCATGTAGAATCCTCTTGACTGCAACAATCACTGAAGTCGAGCAACCGGTGATAAAAAAAATCATCAACATACATAAATAAGAGTAGAAGTGAATCAACCTTCCCGAGCATGTAGACATTCAAGTCTAATTTACAACGTACAAAGTTCGTTGACATCAGGTAGGAGTCCATATTGGCATACCATGCCCTCAAAGCCTTCTTGAGGTCATAAAGGGACTTCTTTAGTTGACATACCAAAGATGATTCATGCATAAATCCTTGGGGTTGCTCCATGTAGATTTCCTCAGAGAGATCACTATGAAGATATGAATTCTTCACGTCCATATAATGGACTTCCCATCCCTTTGTTTCCACAATGGAAAGTGCCAATCGTATGGAATCCATCTTCGCTACTGGAGTGAAGGTCTCATCATAGTCAATACCATGAAGGTCTCATCATAGTCAATACTCTTTTTAAAGTAATTAAAACCATTAACTAGTTAAGTAAAATATCTGGATCACCGATCCAAACTGTATTATCAAATTTATATTGATTAGTTGAAAAAACTTTATTATCAAATTTATATAAAATAATTAGAAAATGAAAATA
>SNQJ01S0140939.1:19892-33724 GCA_010110895.2 Picea sitchensis
TTTTATTAATAGGAAAAGCTCTACTCTTATTGTAATGCATTATGAGTTAACTGTTATTAATAGCAAAAGGATAGGGTTATTAATAGCAAAAGCTCTAGTCTTATTGTAATGCACTACGAGTTACCTGTTATTAATAGTAAAAGAAAAGGGTTATTAATAGCAAAAGCTATAGTCTTATTATAATGTACTTTGAGTTACCTGTCCTTAATAACAAAAGGAAGACAACTTTAGTATGTGGATCCTTCATCAACAACATAAGCGTTCGTCCCTGCATTATTTTAAATATAAAAGGTACCAATGACGAAGCACGATATCAACGGGCATGCAAAAATTAAATAATATAATTCCAAAAGTTGAGTTACCAAGTACCGCATAACCCATAGATGGATGAACGTAAATAGCCATGCAAAAACTTCATCGGTTGGTTGGAGAAGAATACAAGTGGCATGGTTTTGAAAACTAAATGATTAAACTCTTCTCAACAAATTTTAACGTTTCTTAAACTCTTCCCAACAAATTTTCCCACAATAGAAGTAGAAGCAACACAGATTAAGAAAAAAAANTGTAATGCATTATGAGTTAACTGTTATTAATAGCAAAAGGATAGGGTTATTAATAGCAAAAGCTCTAGTCTTATTGTAATGCACTACGAGTTACCTGTTATTAATAGTAAAAGGTTATTAATAGGAAAAGCTCTAGTCTTATTAATGGACTATGAGTTACCTGTTATTAATAGCAAAAGGAAAAGGTTATCAATAGCAAAAGCTCTAATCTTATTACAATGCACTATGAGTTACCTGTTATTAATAGCAAAAGGAAGACAACTTTAGCATGTGGATCCTTCATCAACAACATAAGCGTTCGTCCCTGCATTATTTTAAATATAAAAGGTACCAATGAAGAAGCACGATATCAATGGGCATGCAAAAATTAAATAATATAATTCCAAAAGTTGAGTTACCAAGTACCGCATAACCCATAGATGGATGAACGTAAATAGCCATGCAAAAACTTCATCGGTTGGTTGGAGAAGAATACAAGTGGCATGGTTTTGAATATTTTCATTTCAAGATCATCCTCAAACACTTTCCAATGCTTGACATTTTCTGGTATAGAGAGTCTATATTTCACTTCTACATCATACCTGAGTTTAGGTGGAAGAGGGAATCTAAAATTACTTTTTGAAACAACCATATAATCAGCCATGGCATTCTCTTCTCTTGGAACAAATGAAATGATGAAAGCGAAGAAAAAACTATCAACTAGATCCCAGACTTCATTTCAGTAACTTCTAAGTCGAGGGTGATTGTCTTGATAAATATTTCTGATCTGATGGACAATTAACTCAGCATCCCCAAACACTGATATCTCTTCAACTCCCATGTCCTTTGCAACCCTCAAACCCAAAACAAGAGCTTTATATTCTGCCACATTATTGGTAGCTTCAAATTCTAAGTTGTAGGACAGAGATATAATTTCTTGAACGGGTGAAACCAAGATCACTCCAACACTAGCACCTTCTCTAGAAGAGGCTCCATCAAAGAACATTTTCCAAACATAGGTAATTGGAGGAGAATCTTCACGGAGAGTAAGGGATTTATTTCTGATTTCAAGAGGGGGTTTAGGGGCATCAATGAGCTACAATAAGTTGGATCCCAAATCAATATTGAGGGAAAAGATATGATTGTTGGTGGGGTATACTTTATCACTAATAATATAGGCCAATTGAGCTTCTCTGTACAGTCTTCTATGCTCCCCTCCAAACACATGAATGGTATCATATGTGAGGTCCATCTGCAATGTTACCCCAAGTCCTTTTATCCAAGATCTTGAAAAGAGCATTCCAAACTTGGGGGGAACATCAACTAGCATGATATCCATGACCACACTTTTCATGGGAAACTGAAACAAGTTCACAACCAGATCTTTGATGACCCCAAGACACTGCACTTTCCTTGAATGAAAATAATACAAGTCATGATAATTTTTTGTGATTTGTAATCCAAGTTCATCCATGACAGTTTTGGGCATGATATTGTGAGATTCCTCGTAGGCCATCAAACAATTATGCAACACCTTGTCATGTATGTTTAGATATGTATAGAATGGAGGGGATGAATCATCTCTATCTTCTATCAAAGGACCTAATATGACTTCTGGCTTTTCGTCTTGGATATTTACTGAGTCAGTGGAATGACATGATGGCTCAGACTGCAACAGTTTAGAGAGGGACCTCCTAAAATCTTCATGCTTGACCAGCTATGAAAGGGGTACAGGGATCCTAATATTTTGAATTTAATGCTCAAAGTTAAAATAGGAGGGGGGCTTCATAATTTCTCTCACCTCTAGGACATGACCTTTGGCTATTGATGAGGGGTTCTATGTTTTCTTTTCCTTTCTACTATTTTTTGCGTCTTTAGCAGACTTCTCTGTTCTGGAAGGATGATCAGGGAATTTAGACTTCCCTTCTTTATTCTTAGACCTGAGGTTATATTTATTGGGACTACTATTGGTCTTCTCCCCCTTACTCAACTCATTTATTTGGCTATCCATAAGGGACTCCTCGTATGTAGATTGGGTCAAATGAGGAAATGTGGAGGTGTCTCCAAGACAATGGATTTCAGGATCAAGCTCTTCTTCTCTCCTTATTCATCAGAAATGAGGTTATTTTGGAGAGGGTTTTGGATTTTCTTATCATCCCTATCTCTTTTTCGAGGCTCTCTTGGAAGTATCTAAGGGGTATTATTTGGTATTCTGAAGTTACCTATGTTATCAACATTTTGGGCACTCTTATAACCTTGCTTCCCTTCGAATTTCATCTTCTCCATATCTGCAAAAAGAGATTCTACCAACTTGGTCAATTCATCTACTTTAGGGTGGGACGCAGAGGAAACAGAGGTTGAAGCTTCATATCTCCCCCTTCCTCTATCTCTATCAACTTTATTTCTAAGTCTCTCAACTGCCAATATGTTGGAATCTACTTCTAGATATGCATCTTGCATATGAGCCAAGGAAGTAGTTCTTCTCTCTCTTAACAGGAGGCATAAATCAGGGTCGAAAGCGCTAGCATAAGTAATTCTAGCAGATGCTTCTAAAGGATTTATTTCAGCAGGAATCTTGTTATACATTTTGTTGAATCTTTTGGAGAAGTCAGAGACAGGTTCTCCCTCTCTAGGGACTCAAACTTTGTGATATAATACATAAATTCCTTTTTATCCCCCCACCGTCTCAAGAAAACATCATCTAAAGCCTCAATCCCAGCAATGGATCCAAGGGTCAATACCCTAAACCATTTCCTAGCCTCACCATCAAGGCTTTGGACAAAGACCCTCATCCACACATCCTCATTTTCAATATTTAGATTGTCTACATAATTGTAGAAGGCAACAAGGTGTTCTTCAACAATTATGCCTTCTTCTCCAGTGAATTTGGGCATGTATTTTAGGTAATATCTAGCAAGGAGAGCATTCATTGGCTAGGGTAATATTAGAGGGGCATATCTTGCAGCCACTATGGCATCCATTTTGTTCCTAGGGGGATTAGCACCTTCCATAGGGATGATAGTTGGAGGAGAACCAGGAGGAGATGTGGCTTGAATAGGGGAGGATGGAACTGAGCCTCCGAGAGGAAAGGGAAATAGCATAGGATCTGAGGAAAACGCTACAGGGCTTGAGGGAATAGAGGTTTCTTTCTCTGTAAAAGAAACAACTTTAATAGGAGGAGGGGTAGTTAAGCTCAGAGTGGGAAAATATTCAGGGGTTCTGGGTTCAGACCACAGTACAAATCATGGGGAAAAAAAAATATCAAATCCTTCCAAACCGATACTGGGAGAGGGGAAACTAGCAGAAAAACTCCCAAAATTTAAACTTCTAGAAGCTGCAACAGATGGTGTAATAGGAAAATGAGAGACAACTACTGGAGTTGTCAAAGAAGAATAATGAAAATTACTAGAATCACCTGGTTCAGTAGTAGAAGTACCTTCCTGAAGGGTCTTTCGTCTTCTGATAATTTTCTATAGTTCAACTTCAGGTGTCGGTAAAGGCAGTTGTGGAGTAGACCTCGTGTGTCTACCTTTGGAAGCCACAACTGAAATAGTGGAGTCTCCTTAATGGAGTCGCCAGGTAAAAAATGCAATATTGAATGGTTATGTTGTCTAATGCACCTTCATAATCAGAATCTCTTTTTCATTCTATCCTGGGGAAAAGTCTTCAATTTGTTCCCTGACAACAGTGCTAGAAATGTTAGCACTAGAATTCACTTCCTGATTGCAGAGGTGGTAAGCTCAATACCCATCAATTTGTATGTCACAATGAATAAATTTAAGGAGGGTCGAATGGGCGCAGACTCATGATAATATTGTTTTAACTCATAAAACTGGGCTGGTATGTATAGGAAGATGAGGTCTTGATTCAACATCAGTCAGTAAGTTGTATTAAAGGTGGGTAGGAGAAATAACTTGAGGAGAAAATGTAAAGGTCTACTATGGACATCAAGTATTCCAACAACCTAAGGAAGAAAAGCTTCAGATACAAGATCCTCTTCGATTCAAAACTTCAGGAAACTGAAAACGCTATAACAGTACTGCAATCAAACATACATTACAATAAGGTTACAAAAAATCGACTGCATCATCCATGCCCAAGCCTTTCAGTATCAGAGGAAAAAGAGATGGAGAAGAAGGATGATTGTCATTAAACAATCATCCTACATGCCACATCATACTTCGAATGTCGTACCCACATGCCTTGCAATCATATGCTCATATGCCACAAAGTATTTGTTTGGTTTTCTCCAAGGTAATCCCATCATATCCCCTCACTTAATGGATGCTTGTGTGTAATTAATGAAAATGAATTCTTGCATAGTACCCTGGATCATTGTGTATGCAAATGACAATTACCATTTAATAAGAAACATGAACCAAGTGTATGAGGAGGAAATTTGAAAAATGAATTGGAACCTAATCTTTTATTAATGGGTATTTATCAAGAAAGAAATAAAGCTTATACATGTAATCTTCACACTTACCCAAGTGCATTTAAAGTGGAAAAATATGGAGAACAAGAAGAAGAAAGAACCTTTCTATGGAGACACTGTGAATTCACTATCTCGCAGTTATAGGGATTTTCATTGTCCATAGTTTATAAGTGGTATTCTGAACTGCATTAGGAAGACAAGATCCATAACAAAGTTTGGACATCAGGAATAGTAAAATATGGATGTGTACTGGAGGCATTTGATTTTATAAAACTAGTCACCTAGTGTGCTAACATATTTGATTCGAAGCATCAAATCATTCAGGTTAAGGAAAGTTTAATAAATCCCATCCCATTAACCCATTAATAGTGAATTTCCCCCTAAGTTATGATTAATGGGTACCTATCACGAAAAAAAAAAATAGTGAAAAAATCAAGGTTATGCATGTAATCTTCATACTTACCCAAGTGCATTGAAATTGGTAAAGGATGGAGAAAAAGAGGAAGAATGAACCTTTCTATGGAGACATTGTGAATTCACTAGCTCACGATTGTAAGTATTTTCATTGGTTCATAGTGTATAAGTGGTATTCTAAACTGCCTCAAGAAGACAAGCTCCAGAACAAAATTTGGACGTCAGGAATAGTAAAATCCATATGTGTGCTGGAGCTGGCATTCGATTTCAGATAACTAGTCACCTGGTGTGCTAAGATATTTGATTTGAAGCATCAACCGATTTAGGTTAAAGAAAGTGAAAGAACTCCCATCTCATTAACATCAAACACTTTCAAAAGGATGTTATGCCTCCCGACCCTGGACAAATACATGAAGCTCTCTGAATCACATTTCTTTATGGATGCCCAAGGTTGTGGCATGAGTTTACCCAAAGAAGTTTTGGTCCATCCCAAGGTCAGATTCGTGAACATCAACAAAATCAACACATGCATGTTGGCCTAGTTGTTTGTTGGGTGCTAGTTTCGACTCTCTTTAACATTTCCAATCAAGCCATTCACCTTCACTTTTGACCAAGAACTACGTAATGGCATAATGAATGCAATAAAAGAAATACGTTTTTTTTGAATGATTTTTTTTTTTTTTTTTTTTGGTTTATAAACATTGCTAAAAGTCATTTTATTTACCAAGTTACTAGAATTACATATATTACAAGAACAAGTTACTAGAATTACATATATTACAAGAATTATTTCCTTTAATGTGTCCAAGATTAACATGATTGTGCTTCATCAAGATCATATATGACACTCGGTAGTTTCTCATGGATATCCTGATATGGTGATATGTCCATTTTTCCACCTTCAAGTAGATCTCCACATCATGTTCAACACTTGGTCATATTGGCAACAGGATCAAAAAAATCTGCAAAATCCAGTTGGAAACCTACGATCTTGTTCCTACAATATGGGGTTCAAAGATGAAGGAGATTGAAATGATTTCCCACTCACATGATCGAGAAAACAACAAATGAAATTATGGATCTCCTATCCCTCATGCTCAATACAATACCTAGTTGTAATTTCTGCACATATCCAGGAACAAAATGTTATTCTGAGAAAATTTGAATTTGCCTATGTAATAATATATAAAGTCAAAGTAAGAAAATGTAATAAGTTACTGATGTCATCGATGTTACCACTAACTCACTCAATGTTATTAATCTTGTCTATGTGGTCTTACTTCATGTCCTCAAAATATGCACACTAGCCAATTCTAGTCGCGTTGACTTCCTTTGTCATCAATATTCTCTGGGCTGATTTACTTAATCAATTGACTTGGTCTAGTTGAGCTTCCTCAGTTGATTATTTCTTAAGTTTGTCTTCATTAGATCCAATCTCAGATCAACTATTTACTCTAAAATCACCTTGAACTTATTAGGATCCATGCTCAATCCTTCTCAAGAAATCATAAATCCAAAAAATGCATAGTCTAGTAAAACAATGTACTTTCTTGTTTCACTTAGCCTCTACCCACAAGTGTGTTGTCAAAAAGAGAATGAAAGAAATAAAATATAACTAAAATGCATAAGTGCTTCAAGTTAATACATACAATATTTAAAGTTTCACATAAATGATCTACTCATTCTCATTAATCTCTTTTAGTGTATTTATAACGTAGACTAACTAAACATCATGCTAAACTAGTTAGGCCAAGGAAAAATTTAAGGATCTATACTTATGTTAAAGTGTAGAAACCTTGGCGAATCTTACTAATTCTTAAAATGGCAACCATAAAATGTCTCACAATATTCTTGTAAAAATATTTAATTTTTATTTTTATTTTATATAGTCTCTAAAAATTTTGGGTGATTTTTAGAGTAAAACATTGTTATCCTATAGAATGTGGGTGAAACATTTAAAACAAATGGAAACTGACGAATTGTTTTTGAAAAAAAACACAGAAAATTATCCCATGATTGAAATTTATCCCCTAACATTTACTCTCCTCTAGGATTATTTTCAACTCTTTGGACACCATTCATTCTCGTGTTTACTATTTTTGGTATTTTTCCTCTCTTTAAGACAACCTCTCATGAGCCATTGACTACCGACCCTCTCAACTCTCAACAACTTCTCCATGCCATTTTCTTGAAGCTAATCATAAAAAACTTAAAATTCAACCTCTAATAGACAACCCTTCCAATGCCTAGGAACCAACTCAAATTTATTTGTACTTCCTACTTGTATGTTCAACAATACTTCAACCTTCAACCTTCCTTTCTCACCATTAACTAACTCACCACCACTCTAAAGGTTAAACTAAGCTCCTCCTTGGTTTGTATCATTTTTTACATCAACAACCCTTTGACTTCTTGCATGCATGGTTTTCTTCACATTAGATGTGCCATCCTTATCCTTGCACCTATATTCTTGTCTCACTTTATGTATGCTCAATTCCTTAACTAATTTTTATGTGTTCCCTTCTTCCAATATGCCTATCCTACAGTATCGAGCCATCACATATGTCCTATACAAGGATTATTTGTCCCAAGATAAGAATATGGATCCAAATGTGATGTTTACTTAGTAGAGATGGGTCTTGTGGCCCAAGGCATTCTTTGGAGAAAGATAACCAAGAACTAAGGGCTTAACTAATTCTTTTGGTGCTCGTGGGCTATGCATAAGTGCGACCAAAAAACTTGTTTTACCATTATAAGAATATCCAATTTAAGTATGATAGAATAAGATAATCCATTTAAGATGAAATAATATTATATTGAGTAAAATGTATAAGAATGAGATGATTGATTACAATGACAATAAGGGCCATATATACCCACGCAGGGGTTCCATTTCATTAATAGATATGTCTTTTGGATAAGACATGTCTTTTCATTATTATGTATTAATCATTAAATTATTTAATGACTATTTATTTATATCTATATATTCTATATATTTGTGTTTGTTACATAACATTCCCCTTTAGAAATGCTTTGTCCTTAAACCATGTTTATGGAGAGGCTTACATCTTCGTTATGGCTCAGATAGTTTATTCATGTGGATCCTAGATACCAAGTCTCACGGATTCGATGGATACCAAAACTCCAATTTTGGATACCACAACCTCATGGATTCATCTATTGGTAATCGCAGCTCGGCTGCAGCTTTGTCTACTTAGTGGTGGTTCCATTTTCTCCCAACAAATGTATCGGTACCAAATTGTGTGGAAACTTCTTCCTCTCGAATTAGGGTGGACGATATTTCCTGAACTCACAAATCTTTCCCTCTTTTCCATAATCCGTGTGGAAATTATCAGAAGAATAAACAACGAGAGTGGATTGCGGGTTTTTCATTTGTTAATAACTAGATGAAACTAGCGAATTTTTTTTTAATTTTTTAATTTTTTTTATGTCTCAATGGTGGCTAGATATCCACACAACTAATATTTGAGCAATAGGGTGATCCTGATGGCGGCTTCTATGCTCCCCCACAAACACATGAATGGTATCATATGTGAGGTCCATCTGCAATGTTCCCCCAAGTCATTTTATCCAAGGTCTTGACAAGAGCATGCCAAACTTGGGGGGAACATCAACTACCATGATACCCATGACCACACTTTTCATGGGAAACTGAAACAATGTCACAACCAGATCTTTGATGACCCCAAGACACTGCACTTTCCTTGAATGAAAATAATACAAGTCATGATAATTTTTTGTGATTTCTAATCCAAGTTCATCCATGACAGGTTTGGGCATGATATTGTGAGATGCCTCGTAGGCCATCAAAAAATTATGCAACACCTTGTCATGTATGTTTAGATATGTATAGAAGGGAGGGGATGAATCATCTCTATCTTATATCAAAGGACCTAATATTATTGTTGGACTTTCATCTTGGAGATTTACCAAGTCTGTGGAATGACATGATGCCTCAGACTGCAACCGTTTAGAGAGGGACCTCTTAAAATCGTAATTCTTGACCAGATCTGAAAGGGGTACAGAGACCCTAATATTTTGAATTTCATGCTCAAAGTTAAAATAGGAGGGGGGATTCAAAATTTCTCTCACCTCTAGGACATGACCTTTGGTTATTGGTGAGGGGTTCTGTGTTTTATTTTCCTTGCTGCTATTTGTTACGTCTTTAGCAGAATTAACTATTTTGGAAGGATGATCAGGGAAGTTAGACTTCCCTTCTTTCTTCTTAGACCTGAGGTTATATTTACTGGGACTACTATTGGTCTTCTCCCCCTTACTCAGATCATTTATTTGGTTGTCCATAAGGGACTCCTCGTATGCAGATTGGGTCAAATGAGGAAATGGGGAGGTGTCTCCAAGACAATCAATTTAGGGATCAAGCTCTTCTTCCTCTCCTTCTTCATCAACAACGAGGTTATTTTGGAGAGGGGTTTGGATTTTCTTATCATCCCTATATCTGTTTCAAGGCTTTCTTGGAAGTATCTAAGGGGTATTATTTGGTCTTTTGAAGTTACCTATGTTATCAACATTTTGGACACTCTTATAACCTTGTCTCCCTTCGAATTTCATCTTCTCCATATCTGTAGAAAGATATTTTACTAACTTGGTCAATTCATCTACTTGAGGGTGGGACATAGAGGAACCAGAGGTTGAAGCTTCAGATCTCCCCCTTCCTATGTCTCTATCATATTTATTTCTAAGTCTCTCAACTGCCAATATGTTGGACTCTAATTCTAGGGCTGCATCTTGCATATGAGCCAAGGAAGTAGCTCTTCTCTCTCTTAAAAGGAGGCATAAATCCTGGTCGAAAGCGCTAGCATAAGTTATTCTAGTAGAGGCTTATGTAGGATTTATTTTAGCAGGAATCTTGTTATACATTTTGTTGAATATTTTGTAGAAGTCAGAGACATATTATCCCTGTTTTCTCTTCAGGGACCCAAAATCCGTGATATAATACATAAATTCCTTTTTATCCCCCCACCGTCTCAAGAAAACATCATCCAAAGCCTCAATCCCGGCAATGGATCCAAGGGTAAATCCCCTAAAACATTTCCTAGCCTCACCATCAAGGCTTGGGACAAAGACTCTCATCTACACATCCTCATTTTCAATATTTAGATTATCTGCACAACTGTAGAAGGCAACAAGGTGTTCTTCAGCAGTTTTGTCTTCTTCTCCAGTGAATTTTCACATGTGTTTAAGGTAATCTCCATCAGGGACAACATTCATTGGATGAGATAAGATTAGAGGGGTATATCTTGTAGCCATTATGGCATCCATTCTGTTCCTAGGGGGATTAGCACCTGCCATAGGGATGATAGATGGAGGAAAAACATGAGGAGATGTGGATTGAACATGGGAGGCTAGAACTGAGCCTTCGGGAGGAAAGGGAAATATCATAGGATCTGAGGAAAAATATACAGGGCTTGAGGGAATAGAGGTTTCTTTCTCGATAAAAGAAATAACTTTAACAGGAGGAGGAGTAGTGAAGCTCGGAGTGGGAAAATATTCAAGGGTTCTAGGTTTAGACCAGGGTACAACTCCTGAGGAAACAAAAATATCAAAGCCTTCCAAACCAATACTGGGAGAGGGGAAACTAGCATAAAAACTCCCAAAATTTAAACTTCTAGAAGCTCCAATAGATGGTGTAATAGGAAAATGAGAGACAACTATTGGAGTTGTCAAAGAAGAATAATGAAAATTACTAGAATCACCTGGTTCAATAGTAGAAGTACCTTCCTGAAGGGTCTTTCATCTTCTGATAATTTTCTCTAGGTCAACTTCAGGTGTCACTAAAGGCAATTATGGAGTAGACCTTGTGTGTCTGCCTCTAGAAGCCACAACTGAAACAATGGATTCGCCTTAATGGAGTCGCCAGGTGAAAAATGCAATCTTGAATGGTTCTGATGTTTGATGCACCTTCATAATCAAAATCTCTTTGTCATTTTATTCTGGGGAAAAGTGTTCAATGCGTTCCCCAACAACAATGACAGAAATTTTAGCACTAGAAGTCGCCTCCTGATTGCAGAGGAGGTAAGACCAGTACCCATCAGTTTGTATGTCACAATGAATAAATTTAAGGGGCTTTGAATGGGCGTAGACTCAGGATAATATCATTTTAACTTAGAAAAATGGGCTGGTATGCACAGGTAGAAGAGGTCTTTATTCAACTTTAGTTAGTAAGTTGTAGTAAAGGTGAGTAGGAGTAAGAAATTGAGGAGAAAATGTAAAGGTCTTCTATGGAAATCAATTCTTCCATCGGCCTAAGGAATAAAAGCTTAAAATACAAGACCCTCTTGGATTCAAAACTTCACGAAGCTGAAAATGCTATAACAATACTGCAATCAAACATACATTACAATAAGGTTACAACAACTCGACTGGATCATCCATGCCTGAGCCTTTCAGTATCAGAGGCAAAAGGGATGGAAAAGAGGTTGATTGTCATTAAATAAGAAGTCTCAAGTTACAACACATGACCAGAGAACCAGAAGTTTCATTAAAACTTTACAATACAACATCATAGCTCAACCATCGACACTAACAAAATGGAAAAAATGCCTACATATACTCAGAACTGGATCTGATTTCCCAAGGTGTGATCATGGCATGCGTTTAAGGCTTTGCATTGATGAAATTATCTATCAGGTTGCACATGCAGACGTTAGTTAGACTGCCCATGCAGTCTTCTATCAGACGCGATCTTTGGAAGACTGGACTGATAGCCTGCTTCCACGATTTTTCATTTTCTGGCCTTCTATTTATGGAAGGAGATGATGTCTCAACCACCTTCCCTTTTTTCATTAACTACTTGATCAGGATCAGAGTAGGCAGAGTCAACCTGGCACATGAAGAACATGTTGACCACACCCTGTGAATATCTACCACCTGAGCCTTGCTGGATGCTGATAGGGAAGATGGAAAGTGGACATGGAGGTTGACGAGGAGGAGCTAGCGAGTTTCTTGGAGAAGGCTCAACAGACTACATAAAGTGCTCGATGACCAAGATGAAGGATGAAATAGCGGAGAGGTGACTAGGAAAGCGTGGGCATTAGAATACGAGTGTTGAGTTGTGATGCGACAAAGGTGATGTGGCACGGGAAGATGATATGGAGGCAGAGGGGAGGTTGTTGTGGTAGGTGTAGTGGGGACAAAAAAAACATAGGTGGAGGCGACATGGAGTGGGAGACACATGGCAGGAGATGATAAGCGACACAGGAAAGGGGAAATGTGATAGATGGAGAGATGAGTGAATGGAGGACATGTGTTGGCAGGAGAGCAGGTGGTAAGTGGTCTTCTCGGAGGGGGTTGTAGGCGGTAAGCAGGATTGATGGGGGGGTTCTACGTTTAATGAGGAGGTGCCATGTAGTGGGGGGGCGCGAGGAAACTATTTGCTTGGACCCCCCCCTCATTATAGGAAGAATTCTTTTTGGGGGGGGGGTCTGACTTGGGTTGAGCGCCATAGATATGAGTGCATAGATCTTGGCTGCCCAGATCTACTTGCCCCTTAGCACAACACTCTTGGGCGCTAAACTTAGGATAAAAGGAAAAAGTGGGTTTTTTATCCCCCTTTTCGTTCATTTTTTACCAAGGTGCCATTTCCTAAGGGAAAACACCCCTTTATCAATAATATGTGCTAACACCATCTATTCTTGAATAAAGGACTGGAGCCTTATAGTCGAAAATTCTTATCAAAAATTGCCTTGGGATTCTATGTGAGATGCGTTCTGAAAAAAATGAAAGGTCTGATAGGGTGTAGTAAATGTGTTGAACTTGCACAGAATAGATCTAGCTAGAAAACACTACACACATTTGCAGAGAGAATTTGAGAAAGAAGAAGGAGACAAATAATAGAAGAATTCTCATTAACCGTAATGAATAATGAATAATTTACACATGATATACTCTATATAACTCAATTAGTGCACACTAGAGGAGAACCACTATGCCATAGTGGTGTTCTAAAGTGATTTGGACACACACCAACAATTACAGGAGTGAACTGCCACCTACTCTAGTCTCTCAGGAAGTTACGGGAGTGAACTGCCACCTAACTGAGTTAACTAGTCAACTAGTCTTCAGTTAATTGATTGAATAGAGAGTAGTGAGGATTAGATCATGGAATTAGGGGTAATCCACTAGTATGGTGATGATCCCAAGGCAAGTGTGAATTATCATGGTGATGATCCCAATGTTGCATGGTGACAAAAACATTGTAGCATCTAAACACAACTCAACTAGTCAAACTGAAAGAGAATATTCTCCAGGTGGAATATTCTCCCCTAAAATATAGGAGACTGGACAATGAATAATTATGACTAATAAACAAGGAAATATTTTAGGAAAAATAAATCCTAGGTATGTGTTAAGTAACTCCAACACCCCCCCTAAACATGACTATGGTAAAAATAAAGAAC
>SNQJ01S0140939.1:33774-44925 GCA_010110895.2 Picea sitchensis
TCTAAAGGTAGAATGTATGTAAAAAGAAGAACTACATTTTCTAAGAAACTGTGTCCTTCAGTCCAAGACGATTTCGCAGAGAATGGAATTTGTGTTCAGTGAATGTCTTGGTGAAGATGTATGTTGTCTGTTCTGCTGAAGGAAAGAACTATAGGTCGATGAAACCCTCATGTACTAAGTCATGGATGTAGTGCATGTGGATCTTGATGTGCTTTGTCCACTACCTCTGAACTAGATCTCTGTAGAACTTCAGAGTGCTTTGGTTGTCACATCAGATGATGATCGGTCGATGAAACTGAATCATGCCCAACTTAGTGAGAAACTTTTGTAGACACATAGCCTGAATGGTTATGTTAACTACCCCTCTATACTCTGCCTCGGCTGAATATAGAGCAATGGAAACTTACTTCTTGCTCAACCAATAGATAGGCCTGGAACCAAGACTGAGTGAGTAACTAGATGTGGACTTGCGATCAATGTTATCGCCATCCTAGTCAAAATAAATAAACCTGATGAGATATAATGTAGAGTCTGCTACATAATGAATACAAAAGGGGGTGGTTCCCTGTACGTATCGAAGGATACGGTTTGCATCCTTCCAATGCAGCTCATGTGGATCCTTCATGAACCTGGAAACTGTGCCAACTGCATATGAGAGGTCGTATCTGGAGTGTTTGAGATACAACAAGCTCCCTACTAGTCGTTTGTATAGTGTGTTGTCAACCAGTGGAGTCTCCCTGCCATCCTCAAGTTTGACTCTTGATAAGAAAGAAGTCAACGCATACTTGTAGTCTGTCATGTGAAATCTCTCAAGGAAATCTTGTGCATACTTGGCCTGAGATAGTTTGATGCCTGATGCATCCTGACTGATATCAAGTCCAAGGTATAAGTGTAGAGGACCCATGTCCGTCATCAAAAACTTGTCATGTAGAATCTTCTCGACTGCAACAATCGTTGAAGTCGAGAAAACTATGATCATTAAATCATCAACATACACAACTAAGAGTAGAAGTGAATCAGTCATACTGAGCATGTAGACATTCGGGTCTGATTTAAAACATACAAAGTTATATGACAACAGGTAGGAGTCCATATTGGCATACAATTACCTCAGAGCCTGTTTGAGGCCATAAAGGGAATTCTTCAGTCAACAGACCAAATATGAGTCCTGCATAAATCTGTGGGGCTACTCCATGTAGATCTCCTCAGAGAGATCACCATGAAGAAATGCATTTTTCACGTCCATATGATGGACTTGCCATCCATTGGTTTCCGTAATGAAATGTTCCAATCATATGGAATCCATTGTCGCTACTGGAGAGAAGGCCTCATCATAGTCAATACCATGAACCTGTTGAAAGCCTTTTGCAACAAGCCTGGCTTTGCATCTGCTAATCTATCCATTTGTTGTGCTCTTGGTCCTGTCGAACTATATGCATCTAACAAGTTTACTCCCTGAAGGAAGGGGAACCATATCCCAAGTCTGGTTCTCGAGGAGGGAGTTGTACTCTTCCTGCATGGTGGATTCCCAAAAGGGATTTCCAGCAGCCTCACCATAATACTGTGGATCTGAAGAATGAACCAAGAAAATATGCCTATAGGGAAATGGTTCAATGGAAGTGAGTGCAATAGGAGTATCCTCGAAATCAGATCAAGTCCTCCTAGTATCGGCTGAATCACCAACGAGATCCCATGCATCCTAAAGAGTAGTTTGTGCCCAATTGGGCCTTTGTTTTGGCTCTACAACTGCATCTGGATGCTCTGACTCTACATATGACTGTACTGACTCTAAATATGAATCATATGATCCCTTTGAATAAGAATTCACATCTAAATAAGAGTCTGCATGTGCATGCTCATCATCTCAGACAGGTGGAAGAATGAAGGTGTCTACATGCAGTTGTTGAGGTACATGCGAGATACTTTCCTCAAATTGGGCACTACGCTCAATGATGATCCAGTCCAAGGAAAGAACAATAAGTCTATATCCCTTCACACCGTTGGGGTATCCAAAAAAAATACACTCAGCTCTCTATGGATCAAGGGTCTTCCTCTTTTCATAGGGAATCTAGTCCCATGCACATGAATCGAAAATGCGAAAGTCGGTCACTTCTGGTTTGAGGTTGCTCCATGCCTCGTAGGGGGTCTTGTCCTTGAAAAATATATGGGGAGATATGTTTTGGATGTATGTTTCACAATTAAGTTCTTCAGCCCATAGTCTCTATGGTATTGACTTTTCATGCAGCATGCAAGATTCCATCTCCTTTAGAGATTTTTTTTTTCCGCTCAACAACTTTGTTTTGCTGCGGAGTATAGGGAGATGTGTGCTGCAATTGAATCCCTTCCTCATGGAAAATATTATGGATCTCATGATTTACATAATCTCCCCCTTTAACATTTTGGAGGACTTTGATCTTCTTTCTGGAGTATGTCTCAACCAGGGTTTTGAAATCTTTGAGGTGTTGAAAGACCTCAAATTTTTTCCTGAGAAAGTAGATCCATGTAAAATGTGAGAAATCATCAACAAAAATGAGAACAAACCTCGCTTTGTTGAATGAAGGATGAAGAAAATGACCCATGATGTCATTGTGGATCAGATCTAAAGGTGCAGAATCTCTCTAAGACTTTCCTTTGTCGAATTTCTCTTGAGGGTGTTTTCCGAGAACACATCCCTCACATACTCCCTTGGAGAAATGAATGTCTGGTAGACCATCAAACACTATTTTATTTCTAAGTTGTTGCATGTATATGAAATTCAAATGTCCAAACCTTTCGTGCCATATCCTACTACTTTCATCAACATGAGTAAGAAGTAAAGCAGAATCAGGTTCAATGAATTCAGAAAAAGTATACAATCTAGACTGATGATTTACCTCACCGGTAGCAACCCTGGAGTTGGTTTTCATGTCATATATGTCCATGACATTTGGTGTGAATATGAATTTATTTCTAGTGTCAGAATTCATCATATGATACATGGAGAAAAGGTTGATGAAAAGTTTGGGAACGTGCAACACATTATTGAAGCTTTCGTTGGTGAGTTCAATCCTTCCTTTGTCGGTGACTTCGATAGAAGAGTTTTCCCCCATCATAATAGGTGGACATTTGCATGCATCCAATGAAGAATATACTTATTTTGAGGTAGCAATGTGATGTGATTGTCCTGAATCAACGATCCAAGCATCGACAGAGGAGTTGATGGCAATCAAGGCATGGCTAGAATTTCCTTTCTTGGAATTCTGATCTTCTAGCTTCTTCTTCTTGTCACCCTCGAGGATAAAATTTCCAAGGTTGTTTTGCTGAAGTATTTGAGTCATTATATCTATTTGTTTTTTCATGCATGCATATTTTGGATGGAATCTTTTGTGACAGTACGTGCATTTCTCCCCTTTTCTTCCCTTTTCCCCTTTGGATCCAGAGGCATCGGTGAAGGGTTTTGTGAACCCCTTCCTTCTTCAAATGTTCATGAGATTTTAATTTGTATTTATATTTAGATTTCTGACATTTGTATCTGCCATCTTGCACAGTGAGTGCATGCACCCTGGGCCTTTGATTGTGCCCATGTTGATGATCTTGGTTTTCTCTTGTGTTAGGGATTCGATAAAGTCCTCGACAAAAGGCATATTCCAGGTGGATCCAGAGGTGAATATGACAGAATGGAATGTGGATTAAAATACAAAGAATTCATGACCAGGTTTGGAGAGAATGGTGGGAACCATTTGTTTCTCCTCCTTTGATTTATCAACCCCGCAAGCTTTGAGTTGTGACAATAAATCCTTGAATTTTGTATATAAATCTTGGATATTGTCGAAGATTTTTGGATACAATGTGAGAAATTCCACCTCCAACATGTGTCCCCCCATCTCATAATTTTTTCCAAAGAGCCCTTCCAAGGTGGAGAAATAAGACTGCAAATTGTTCTGAGTGCCTCATCCATGCGATTTAAGTACTTGGATTTTTCTATGGTTGATGTCGGTTCTGTATCTATATTCAAGGTTAACCTGTACAACCCTCTGGTTCAAAGATGTATGGATATTTTCTCCTTCCATGCAAAGTAGTTTTAAGGTGTAAGAATGAATTCTTTTTGGAAATCCATCTTTCTGTTGTCTTCAATCTTTTGTACCTACAAATGTTTTTGGTGTAGATTTTTCTTAGCAGTTTGTCAGCTTTAATACCATGTAAATGTGTTGAAACTTCATAGAATAGTTATATCTAGAAAATACTACACACATTTGCAGAGAAAATTTTAGAAAGAAAAACAAGGAGAGAAAGAATAGAAGAATTCTCATTAACCGTAATGAATAATGAATAATTTACACATGATATACTATGTATAAATCAATGAGTGTGCACTGGAGGAGAACCAATGCACCATAGTGCTGTTATAGAGTGATCTGGACACACACCAATAATTATGAGAGTGAACTACCACCTAGTCTAGTCTCTCAGGTAGTTACGGGAGTGAATTGCCACTTAGATGAGTTAACTAGTCAACTAGTCTTCAATTAACTGACTGAACAAAAAGTAGCAAGGAGTAGATCAGGGAATGAGGGTTAATGCGCCAATATGGTGGTGTTCCAAGGAAATTTCTCATTATCATGGTGATGATCCCAATGTTGCATGGTGGCAAAACCAATGTAGCATCTAAACTCAACTCAACTAGTCAAACTAAAGTGTCAACTGAAAGAGAATATTCTCCAGGTGGAATATTCTCACCTAAAATGTAGGAGACTAGATAATGACTAATTATGACTAATAAACAAGGAAAAAAGTTAGGAAAAAAAATCATAGGTGTGTCTTAAGTAAATCCAACAGTGTTCCCCCATACATTGAAACAGGGAAACAAACTCCCAGCTAAGTGCCAGAACTCGAGATGAAATTGAAAGAGAAGTTCAAATTGGAGGGTGAGAACATTGTGGTTGGAATTTAACACCCAAAGATGAAGGTGGAGACCAAAAGTTTTCAATTCTAGATGATTAATACAAACAAAGACTAACCCTGAGAAATTACAATAACAATGAATGGGATTGGTAGGGGGACTAACTCGTTCATTGGCAGCTAAAGATACATTTTCCCCTCCAAAATCAATTAGAGAAATAGCTTGAAAACTGAAAGATTGGGGCCTTGTCCAATTTCAAATGAAAACTGAGCAGACATTGTCAGATTTGAAATTAGAAATATCAGATAGCTTGTGATACCTATGTCCCAAGAAATCTTGAGTGCAATGAAAGAACAAACCTGCAGCCTGAAATACCCCGAGCTTGGGTTCGAATCCTTGACAAAACGTAGAGTGAATTCCCAAAGTAGACCCAGTCCTTTTGTATATCACTTCACACACACAGATGGAAGAATCAAAGTTATTCAAATAATTGATCAAATGTGTGAGGGGCGGATCGATGAGGAATATACTCCACCGTCCATCTAGGCTCATTAAGAATTCCATTAAAATCTTAGGGTATGTGGGTAAAAATACTTATTCCATTGAGCACTAAAGTTTCTCTGGCCAATAAGGAACCATTTTTTGCAAGGAAATCAACGTCGTCAATAAATTCCCATTTAACATGAAAAGTGGAGTATTTGGGAAACCTTTTAAGGATTTCAAGGTATCAGAACATGATTCCCACGAAACAAATTCCTCCAATTGTTGATCCTTTGACCAATGTTCTTATAATCAATAAGGAGTCTCCGTAAACAATGAGATTTTGAATACCCTTTGTGATTTTGAATACCCTTAGTGTGATCTAAATGAACCGTTGCATAGAGAACCAGGGCCTCTGCTTCATTATTTGAAATAGATCCTAGACCCCAAGAAAATTTGATTAAAGGTTCACCTCTAGGTTTGTAGATCACCCCTGCACCTGCCTCCCTTTGGTTATTCCTTGACACACCATCAAAAAATAAAATGTTATGAACCTGATGGGAAATCTATTTCTTGAAATCAAGTCTGTCCATTCTTAAGAGACAATTTTTATTCAACATGGGAAAGTGAGTGGGGGAGATATGATTTCTTCTTGATTTAAAAATATTCAACCATCCCTCTTCAATGGTATCCAAATTTTTCTCTTTCCATTGTATTCAAGTTTTCATATATTCTGAGAGGAGAGTGAAAGCTTTATTCACTGCCTGTCTTGAGTTTTGAGACTCATCATTGGAAATATTTTTATTGGGAGCAATCGAGATGCTCCAACATATATATTTTGGGAGGGCGTCCCACAATATTTTGAAAATAGGTTTGTTCTTGAAGTTCCCAACATAATGGTTGCTCCATTGAATAAAAAAGTTAGAACTAGACGGTGACCATCTGATCTGCTGACTTAAAACTCCCAATGCATGGTTCCAGGTTTCTTTTACAAAGAAACACTCTGATCCACTTGTTTAAAATGCCCATAGCATGGTTCCATGTTTCTTTTACAAATCAACACTCAATGAATATGTTTTGTAGAGACTCCTTCGCATTACGACACAACACACAAAGGGAGGGCCCACATATTCCTCATTTTTTAAGATTATTTGTTGTTAGGAATTTTCGATGAGCTGGGAGCCAAAAAAAATTGTTAACTTTTGGGATACCATCACTGTGACAGATGGTATTTCCATCGAAACCAAGAACCATCGACAGATAATTGAGATAACTGAGAGAGAGTGAGAATGCCTTGCTCTTCCAGCCAAACATGAACAGGGAGAAGAGAGGCACGCATAACCTGTGAATCATTTTCAATAATTTTTTCATCCCAAATACTTATTTGTCTATCATTCCCTGGGATCCAATTCAAGTTATCGTTGATAATCGAGTTAGTTTCCAACAAGAGTTTGAATATAGATGAACCATAAGTAGTTTTTGGGGGATAATCTAAGCATCTTGCTTGAGAGCCTGTAAAATATTTTTTCCATAGGGATTGCTTCCAACATGCCTTTTTGTCAGTAACCAATCTCCATAACAATTTGGATCCCATAGCTAAATTCATTAACTCAGGTTCTCTGATACCTAGGCCACCATGAGAAATTTTGTTTGTAACTTGATTCTAGTTGACTAAGAGAATTTTTTTATAATTTGATTTCCCCTATCATAGAAAGGAACTTATTTTCATGGATAATTGTCTTGCTATACACTTGGGGGTCAATAAAGAATAACACTGATAAAGAGCGAGAGCCGACACAACTAATTTTATAAGAATTGTCCTCCCTGTTGAGTTTAACCACTGGGATCCTCACCGTGTTAAATTATTGTTGATTTTATCCATAATTTGTTGCCAAATCTGTGTAAGAAGACTTGAGAGTGATACGTATGCCTAAATATTTGAAGGAGCTCCGGTTTTTAGCAAGTGGGAAATGGAAAATATGGGCTATGGAATGAATGATTCTTGGAGAAGTATGCTAACCAAAAACTTGACTTTTCCTTTCATTCACCACTTCACCAGAGGAATCGATAAAGGAATCCAACAAATATTTGAAACGAGAATAAATAATGGTAGAAGCTCCCCCAATATATAAAGTGTCATCAACGAACTGGGAATGATTCATATTCTTGATGCCCCTTGAGATTTGCAACCCTGGAAGGTTCCCGATCTCTCTCCCACGTTCAAGTTTCCTACTTAAATATTCAACAACAATGATGAAAATGAGGGGAGAGACTAGGTAGCTTTGACAGAGACCTTTGATGGCTTGAAAACAACCTATTGGTTTTCCATTTACTTGAGGAGCTATCCAAGGATTCCCAATACAAGCAACAACACTTTGGATAAAGGAGGAGTTGAAGCCAAACCTGTTCATCACCTGAAAAATAAAACTATGTCATACACGATTGAAAGCATTAGCCATGTCTAGTTTGATAACCATTCATTTTCCTTTGGATTGAACACTAGAGTTGATGGCTTCTTGGACTAGCACGATGTTGTCAACAATATGTCTTTCTTGCATAAATCCACCTTGATTGATTGGGAGAGATGATTTTGGGTAGAACTTTCTTGAGACAATTGGCCATGATCTTGGTTAGAATTTTGTATGAGGAATTACACAGAGATATAGGCCTAAATCGGGAAAAGGAGAAAGGGTTGGAATATTTGGGGATTAAGGTGAGGAAATAGGTATTGGTGCTGCCTCCCATAGTCAAGGATTGGTGGGAGTAGTTTATCATTATTTTGAGGTCATTTTTAATTAATCTCTAGAAAAAATGATAGAAGGAAATGGAGAAACCATCTGGTCTAGGGGCTTTGCTCGAACCAAGACTCAAAATGATAGGAGGATTTCAGCTTCATAAATGAGTTTGTTAAGATCAAAATTGTCTTCATTAAAGATTTTGATAGGAATTTTATCAAGCATATCATTGATGCTAGAGGGGTTGACTTATTCTTTTTGGGTGTACAACTCTTGCTAATAATATTTGGCAACATATTTTGTTTTAGCAAAGTCTGTCACAATGGTTTCATCCTCCAAAGAGATTTCAGACACATTGTTTCAAAATTGTCAATATTTGGCTTGATTGTCGAAGTATTTGGTATTTTTATCCCCGGCTTGGAGACAAAGACTACGGGATTTGAGGCGCCATATCTCCTCTTCCCTTCTCATGACATTTTGATAACTGCATTGAAGGGTAAATTCTTCTTTCTGATTTTGGGTAGTGATTTCACTGTACTCAAGGTTCATTTGTAGCTCTTCAAGTTTGTTTTTGATTTTCAACTTTTTAGTGGCAAGGGGGATGAAGGAGAGTTTTTCCCATTATCTCAGTGCGAGTTTGACCATGGAGAGATTTTTCTCCCAAATATAGACAGATGTTCCTACAACCCAAGTATTCTAGGTAGCTACAATCAGGTCGATGATCTCTTGATGTTGGATCCATAAAGGGTTAAAAAAAAGGAAGAGGGCCAAAGTTTGGTAAGGATTGAAGATGAAGAGTGATTGGCTTATGGTCAGAGATGAGGGAAGGGAGAATGTAATACTTGATGGAGGAATTTCAGTGGATGTAACTATTGTGAACAATGAAATGATCTAACCTTGCAGCGATATGACCTATCCCTGCCCGCATGTTAGACCAAGTAAAAGATCCACAGAGTGGAGGAATGTCCACAAGGTCCCAATCTGCAATGAGCTCCTCAAGGTTGGACTAGAAGGGGTTTCGTCCAAAAATCCCTCCCCTCTTTTCATAGCTGGATATTATAATATTTAGGTCACCAACAAGGATACATTTCTTGATGATTCATGTGTTTTTCAAGTTTTCCAAAGACCTCCAACATTTTATCTTTTCACTGGGTTTTAAGGGCATGTAGACATTTCTAACAGTGCACAAAGTGTTGCTCAACAGATGTCGCGATTTTTCGATGAGCATGTGAGGATGTGAGCAACAGAATTGAGAGTCGACTTCAAAACTTGAAGTTTTAATGTAATTTAGCCAATTTCCATTGGAAGTTGACCCGGAAATGTAACTCACATCCGGTGAACTCCATTATCTCATATTTTTGTTTTCTTTCATTTTTTTCCACTCATTATTACTCATAATCTCCTTAAGTATTTATTTTGTCTTGGTTTTCACTCTTTTCAAAGTAATTAAAATCATTAAATAGTTAAGTAAAAGATCTGGATCACCAAGCCAAACTGTATTATCAAATTTATATTGATTAGTTGAAAAAACTTTATTATAAAATTTATATAAAATAATTAGAAACTGAAAATATCTCAGAAATTGAAAGTCAGAAATTGAAAGTAAAGCACTGCAAATTCTTCCATTCACATAAACTGTAAGGTACAAATTGCAATTTGTAACAAAAGAATGATAGGCAATTTTATATTGATTACAAATTGCAATTTGTAACAAAAGAATGATAGACAATTTTATATTGATTAATTGAAAACATTGACATAAACTGTAGGGTACAAATTGTAACAAAAAAAATGATAGACAATTTTATATTGATTAATTGAAAAAACCGTATTATCAGATTTATATGAAATAATTAGAAAATTAAAATAACTCAAAAATTGAAAAGTAAAGCATTGCAAATTCTTCCATTAACATTGACATAAACTGTATGGTACAAATTGTAAAAAAATAATGGTGCGCAATCTCTGAAATTCATATAATATTGAACATAATTAAATTATAAGAAATTCATATAAACATCCTTAAAAATTCTCTAAAATCATTAAAACTGAAAGGAAAGTAGTGTAAATTATTCCATCAACATAAACTGTGGTATACAAATTGTAACAAAATATTTATAACTCAGAAAATGAAAGTAAGCATTGTAAATTATTCTATCTACATAAATGCATAAACTGTAGTATGTAAATTATAACAAAATAATGATGTGCAATCTCTGAAAGTTGATCCCCCATTCTAGAATTAAAATTAAAACTAGGTATTTTTAAAGGAACATACACTATCTGTAAATAGAATGCACATGATGCTAATCAATTCCTTCTGGTTGCCCTTGAGGTGAACGACGCTGCCTAGATCCACGAGGCTGCCATGAATGCAACAAAACTCCTCCTTTTTGAAAACTCCACCAAAATCTTTAACGGCGGTCACACATTTCGTGCCGTCACGTTCATGGATGTCAACAACAACATAGGTGTTCATCCTTGCTCTCCCATTTTCAACTCTTGTCTCCTTCAACGACTCCTCCATGGGTTCTACATAGCTCAAGAACTCACATATTGAAGGCAACAACAAGAGGAATAACAACAAGAAATCTAAATGGCCACATTCCATATCACCCAACTCAAAATTTCTGCAAATCTTTCTTTTTCACAATCACTATTATGCAAATCTTTCTTTCTCACAATGGATGTAATATTGGATGCAAAGGCATATACAATACTAGATGAAAAGGCGTATACAATACTAGAGAAAGGGTTATTAATAGAAAAAGGAGAGTTTTATTAATAGGAAAATCTCTAGTCTTATTGTAATGCACTATGAGTTACCTGTTATTAATAGAAAAAGGAAAGGGTTATTAATAGCAAAAGCTCTAGTCTTATTGCAATGCACTATGAGTTACTTTTTATTAATAGCAAAAGGATAGGGTTATTAATAGAAAAATATCTAGTCTTATTACAATGCACTATGAGTTACCTGTTATTAATAGCAAAAGGAAAGGGTTATTAATATCAAAAGGAAGACAATTTTAGCATGTGGATCCTTCTGTTGGAGAAATG
>SNQJ01S0140939.1:50874-82010 GCA_010110895.2 Picea sitchensis
GATTGAAGCAGGTCTCCCATACCACAGTTCATAAGGTGTCTTGTCACTTTGTGGTCTGAGGTGGGCTTTGTTAAGAACATGGACTGCTATGTGTATTTCTTCTACCCAATAGGTTTGACCAATGTTCTTCTCATTCATCATTGACCTGGCCATTTGCTGCACTGTTCTGTTTTGCCTCTCAACTACTCCATTTTATTGTGGAGTTCTTGGGATTGTGTATTCTCTCTTGATCCCACACTTATCACATAATTCCTTGAAATCACTTGACATAAATTCTCCTCCTCTGTCTGATCTTACTGCCTTTAACCTCTTGCCTGTTTGATTCTCAGTTAAAGTTTTAAATTTTTTAAACTTCTCAAATGATTCAACTTTTTCCTTGAGAAAGGCAACCCAAGTAATTCTGGAGTAATCATCAATAATCATCATGAAGTAGTTTTCTTTCCCTGTTCCTTCCTGTCTTGATGGTCCACATAAATCCATATGAACTAGTTGGAGTGGTTTCTCTGTTGAAGTAAATCTCTTGGACTTAAACTGTATCCTGGATAGCTTTCCTACTTGGCAGGGTTTACACATAGAATCTTGGGGCTTTGATATTCTCGAAAGATCTTTTACTGCCTCAAGATTTTTGAGCTTGATTAAGTGGTCAAAATTTAGATGTCCAAGTCTCCTATGCCATAACCAAATTTCATCATGTTTTCTTAGATGACACTCTTCTCTATCTTCTTTCAACACATATACATTATTTTCTGTCCTTATGCCTTTTGCCACCACTTGTCCTGAGTTTACAGACTTTATCTTGCAATCCTTGGACATGAACATCACTTCACATCCTTTGTCACACATTTGACTTAAACTGAGCAAATTATGTTTCAACCCATATACAAGCAAAACATCTTGGGTTTTTGCTTTTCCATTACTTAAACTCACCATCCCTTTACCCTTTATTTTACCTGGAGCATCATTTCCAAAGGTTACGTTTCCTGATTTGCTTTCACTTAGATATAGAAACTTACCTTTGTCTCCCATCATATGTTTGGAGCATCCACTGTCTATATACCAAGGGTTTGTTTGTCTTTGATCTGACAACACTAATCCACACTTGTCACTTTCTTTCTTCTTCCAAACCTTGACATTTTCAGCAGGGGAATTCAAATCTGGTTCATAGTTCCTTAAGTGACAGTCAACAGTTTTATGTCCATAGTTATGACAGATGTAACATTATGGTTCGTCGAATAAAGGATCCTAATGATTGTTATGCTTAACCTGTGTCCTTTTCCCATCCATCAAGTGATTTCCAGTCTGTGGTGGTTTGTTACTTGGATGTCTCATTCTTTGTTGTGGCAGATATCTATACCTTGAATGTCTTGATTGCTCATAATTTAATTTTAAAGAACAATTTACAGCTTTATGACCAAAGTTAGAGCAAAAGAAACAATATCCATAGAAAAAACGTTGGTACCTAGAAAAAGTTTGTCTTCTTTGAGGGGGGCGATTTCTTTCATGCCGATAATTTCTCTGATCTACAGATTCGGTTCTCGTACTTTTTCTTTCATTCCTTCTTGGTGGTTGATTTTCTTTCTTTGTTTCTACATAGTGACTGTTGTCAATGTTTGAGGATTTGACAAACTTGATAGGTTCTTTGTTTCTTGGTTGACCACTACTTGATCCCTCTTCATAACCCAAACTAGTTTTCAGCTTTGGATTCCTTTGCTGATTCAGAATGGTGGCTAATCCTTCTGAGGCTTTGATACTTGACAGATTTTAATGATACAAGGCTTGAAACCTCTCCATCTCTTTTCTAGTTTTCACTACTTCTTCTTCCAGAGCTTTACATCTTGCCTTCTTTTTTGATAACTATTGTTTCAGAATGTCCTCGATTTTCTTTGCCTCTTATAATTCCACTTTTAGCAGGGCAAAGTCTTCATTAGGCTGTTTACTGTCTTTCTCTAACTGTATTAGCAATTGTTTTTTCTTTCTGTTCTTAATTCTGAGTTTGTCAATCTCTTCCAGTGCACTGATCAGTTCTCCTTCCATATCAACCACAACTTCTTCTTCATTAGCCTCACTTCCTGTGCTTTTATTATCATAGTCCTCTTTGGCCATAAGTATGAAGTCATTTAGTTTATCGTCAATAGAGGAGTCATTGTCTTCATCATCTGAAGGATCATCATCATTGTTTGCATAAAGACTTTTCTTCTTAAAATTATTCTCTTTAAAGAAATTTATGTGTTTGTGCTTCTCCTCATCATCACATGTCTGATCATTTCTTTTGTGAGGAGATTTATTTGCAAAATGACCTATCTTGCCATAATTGAAACATTTGAAAGGCAATTTACCTTTGTATTTGCCTGATCCCTTCTTCAGTCTCTTCACAAATTTTTCTTCAATTTCATCAGGCTCAGAATCCTCATTCTTGTCTGCCTTAAATGCTGCTTCTTTGGAGGTGGGTTTATCTTTAACTATTCTCATTTCATATGCAGTCAATGTTCCTAGAAGTTGATCAAACTCCAAGGTTTTTAGATCATTAAGTTCTTCTATAGAAGAGACCTTCAGGTTGAATCTATCTGGTAGAGATCTCAAAATTTTCTGAACTAAAGAAGGTTCCTCAATTTTTTCACCAAGTGCTTCAATTGCATTTACCAGTTCTTCAACTCTCAGAAAGTATTTTCCAACAATTTCATCTTCTTTCATCTTTAGTTGTTCAAACTGTACTTTGTAGGTTTGAAGCTTGGCATCCTTTACCTTCTGATTACCTTCATAACTGCTAATGAGTTTGTCCCACATTTCTTTGGCAGTTCCTAGGTGCATAACTTTTACGAATTCTGCTTCTGCAAGCCCACTCAAGAAGAGTCAAGATAAAATTCATAGCCTTAGCGTTGAAGCTAAATTCTAGCTTGTCATCCTTATTAGCTAGTACAACTGGCTTTACACACCAGTATCTACCACATCCCAGACATCTACACCTAAATCCATTATGTAGGTTCTCATTCTAACTTTCCAGAAGGTAAAGTTTGTTCCATTGAATAGAGGGGCCTTATTGGTTGAATTTCCTTCATGGCTTGACATGTTTAAGCTCTAGGATCTACCCTTAGATAAAAGGGGTTGGCTCTGATACCAATTGTTGGACAACTGAGAGGGGGGTGGGTGAATCAGTTGTTACCGAGCTTAAACAATTATGCTTATTTTAAACTCTTTGCAGAGCACTGAATGACAATCAAAATAATGTAGGGAAGTAAGCAATAGAACATTCAACATCATTAACACATATGAAATATACAGAGACAGATATTTCCTAAGGAAACCCATAAAGGGTAAAAACCTCTTCTTCTTTATATTATAAGTAATCTTTAAATTCTGTACATTATCATACTTATGAGCACCAACTCATAATGAGTCTACAACCTCTGTTTTGTAAGTTGCAACTTGCCGAGAGCACCAACTCTCTATTTTCTCTAGCACCTACTAGAAGGAAGCACCAACTCCCTGGTTTCTCTAGCACCCACTAGAAGGAAGCACCAACTCCCTAAGTGTTCTAGCACCAACTGGATGGAAGCACCAACTTCCAGTCACACAGGCACCAACCTGTATAACAGAGAACAACAGTTCTCCCTTGCACCACCCTGCCACCTTGGTTTCTTTGGCTGCAACCAGATGGAAGCTAAAACTCCCAGTGTTCAAGCACCCACTTGAAACTCTGAGGACAACAGTCCTCCCTAACACCTCCCTTTCACCCTTAATTATAAATTTTTCTATATATAAATTTATCACAGTGATACAATATTTATCATTGGCTTACCAGGCTTATCATTGTTCTGCGATGCTGCTCTTCTCTCCTATATCATTGTCTCTCTGTCTGCATCTTCTTGCAATTTATGATCTTTTTTTCTTCTCTACAAGAGCACCTCGGCCTTCCTTTAGTGTCTCACTGTCTTGCGCTTTCTGTGCTTCTGCCTTTTATGCTTTGTGTGCCATGTCCATTCAATGCACCATTCCTCTTCTCTGTATTTCAACAGCTGCACACTCCTCCTTCTACACTCCTAAATCCCTCTCAACAACAACAACCATCTATTCTTTCTTCTACCTTCTTATAGTCTCTGTGCACCTTGTGCATCCCTGTGCGTAATGCTTCTGGATGCTCTTCATGTCGAGTGCTCTGCCTATTCATCATTGCAACTCTTCAGCGTCTCTGGATATTAAACCCATGTGTCCATCATCACTGGGTGTTATGCTGAGATTACTTAGTCTTTCAAACAGTCGAGAGTTTGTCTCCTCTTTCACAGTCGAGCTCATCCTCTCTGTTGCAGTTCCAGGCTTCAACGCTCATTCATCTGTCAATTTCCTCTACAAACAATCTTGATTCCACTGGCAGATTCCTTGAGACTCTTCAGCTCATCTGGAAATCACACAGAATCTTCTTCGAGTCCTCTAGCAGAAACCATCAGTGGTTTCTAGCAGTTACACTGTGAACCTCCAAAGACTGCTTCAACAACTGAATCACCACTGATCGATTAACTGTGAAGAGAAACAGTAGCCCTTCGATCATATTCCTGAATAACCTGCACCGTTGGATCATAAATGATGGGTCCTGCGCTTATTTCACCATTTCGCAATTCAGCCTTTCGACGTTTCGACATTCCAACATTTGACTTTTCAGCATCCCTGTTGCAAAGTGTTTCAACACTCCAACTCCCGGTATCCGAAACCAACACCAAAATGTGTTTTTCTCACTTCAGCATTTTGACATTCCGGCATTCCTTGTGATGGAGTGTTTTGATGCTCCATCTCCTGGTATTTGAAATCTACACAAAAAGGCCTTTCGGCATTTCGCATTTCGTGACTTCGGGACTCCTATGATGAAGAGTCTCGACTCTTGACTCCAACTCCCGGTATCCGAGAATCCGGTTGATGTGCATGTTTCAGGATTTTCGAAGTTTCGCATTTCGGCACTTCGGGACTCCTATGTTGAAGAGTCTCGACTCTTGACTCCTCCAACTCTCGGTATCCGAACCTCCGGTCAATGTGCCTGTTTCGGGTTTTCGGGGTTTCGCATTTCGTGATTCTGGGAATCTTGATGATGAAGAGTCTCAACTCTTCCAACTCCCGGTATTTGAACCTCTGATCGATGTGCTTGTTTCAGGATTTTCGACGTTTCGCATTTTGGCACTTCGGGACTCCTATGCTAAAGAGTCTTGACTCTTGACTACTCCAACTCCTGGTGTCCAAACCTCCGGTTGATGTGACTTTTTTGGGTTTTCGGGGTTTTGCAACTCATGATGATGAAGAGTCTCGACTCTTCCAACTCCCAGTATCCAAAACTGTCCTCCTACTTTCAAGATTTCGGTGTTTCACATTTCGTGATTCCGAGACTCCTGATGATGAAGAGTCTCGACTCTTCCAACTCACGGTATCCGAAATTGTCGTCCTGCCTTCAAGATTTTGTAACCCCACTTCACCTTGCTCTTTAAAGAACGTCCAGGTTCTCGTGGATCCAATGTCGATCGGACCTCGGGCTTAGATCTAACGTTCATTGGGAATTCTCAATGGGATCCAAAGATCACTATCGCTTCTCCTCCTGGGCTTCTGTTGTCCCTGTTGTTCCATCGCTGCATACTCTAATCTTGCCATCAATGACAAGCCCACCTACCTATAAACATGCCAACACCTTCATCAACAACATAAGCATTATTTTAAATATAAAAGGTGCCAATGAAGAAGCCGATATCAACGGGCATAAAAAAATTAAATAATATAATTCCAAAAGTTGAGTTACCAAGTACCGCATAACCCATAGATGGATGAACGTAAATAGCCATGCAAAAACTTCATTGGTATAAATTCAACAATACAATTTGAGGGGTATAAATTCAACAATACAATTTGAGCAACTTAAAGTGGTCACAACAATTAAATTGTAATATTCCAAAAATAGTTACCAAAAACTCAAACTAATATCTAACATTTAAAATATGTTTTTTTTACCTGAAATTAAATGCATCACAGTTATTCAATTACATTCATTATTTCATATTCTCATAAATCTTGGTACATGGGTTAAAATTTTACCTTTCAAAAAATTTCAACTTTCTTTTTTAAGATTGAACTCTCGCTCCCCTACACCTGCATCTATGATCTCCTTTGTTGAGAAATATGTTTCTCAATTTTATCCCTTGGCCGACTTCTCATTACTTAGTATATAATATTTATTCTAGCCAACTTCTTCTCTTGGAGGCTAATAACCTAATACAAATTATCCTCTTGAGTTGACTTGTCTTCTAGGGTTATTAGCCAACTCATTAGGGTTGCTTCTTGCTTCCCAGATATTCTATTCTCGTTAGGTTTACACGTGTAGGTAAATACCTCCCGCAACTACCATAGTATCAACAATCCCTCCTAGCTAGGGAGGTATTATAGGTAATGGTCTTGAGCACAAACATCCCATTCACCCGGTAGCATCAACATAGTTGTATAGACTATCTCATGACTATATCATGAGCACCATCATCACCATCAGTGTAATCAGTTGCATCATCTCTCGAAACCATGATCCATCTGAGTAATTAGACATGATGTTGGATAAGTCACTCACACCATAGAGTGACACAAGAGCCATTCTTCTAATATGGACATATGTCCCAGAAGAATAAATGTCCTGAACCATTTTCCGTATGGGAAATATCTGTCCATTGATCATCCATCTAGTTGATAATCATTTTCAACACTGTTGATAGTCTTCGAAACAATATCATTCAATAGAACACAACTATGTCTATCCATAGTAGTACACAACTACAATTCAGTGGTACACTACAACACCAAGTAGCACACAGGTACTTCATTAGTGTACATCTACTGTCTAGAGACATACAGTCTTCATAACAATCATCTGATATCAATCTGCATAGAAACAAATTTATGATATAAACTAAATCATCTGGTCCATTCTTCCACTCACATCTGTGAGATCTTGGAAGAGCATCTACCCTCATAAGGTCAAGCATCAATGATGAGCTATCTGGACTATTCTTCTCAAGAAAGAAAGAATAATTGTCCTAATTTTTGATCCTGGACCATTCCCCACCCTGGGCCATTCCTCCAACACTAGACAAAGTGTAACCTGGAGAGAATGAGTCTGCCCTAAGGAATGTCTATCCCTGATTGTTGAACTTGGACCTTTCCCCACCCTAGGCCATTCCTCTAACACTAAACAAATTGCAACCTGGAGAGAATGAATCTTCCTTAAGGAATGATTGTCCGGACCATTTCTAAAGGAAATGACTATCCTGCACCAACCTCTAAAACTAACCATTCCCCATGTTAACCACGAAGGGAAATCATTGTCTGGAGAGGGAGGCCAGTATTCTTGAGTAACCCTCAAGAAGAGAGACTTACCTAGACAATTCCCCATGTTAACCACAATGGGAAATCATTCTCTATGGTACATCAACAATCCATTGAACCATTTTCATTACGAAAATGACCGTTCAATCTGGACCATTTTCAGAACTGAAAAATGCCTTTCCATTAGAAATCTCAAACCACTTTCCGAACTGGAAAGGAACTGCTCATCTTGGACCATTTTTCGTACTGAAAAATGACTGTCCATAAATCAATAACACATCAGTTCTCCCTCCCAACCTGGGAGTCATCTCTTCCTTTTTCAATAAGGAAGTCATCTCCAGGAGATCCATATTGAATACACAAACTCTTTCATCTTAGACAAAAGATTTACGAAAATGCCTTCTTATCTGCTCATCTGTGGAGATGTATATAGGAGAACCACTTTTTCCTTTCTGGACTTCATCATGGAGAATGTAATGCTTGATCTCAAATGTACTTTGGTTTTCTAGAACACTGGTTTTCTATGAATGCTTCATATAAATCTGATCAATAAAGTATATCATTGTTGGATTCCTCTTTGGGTCATGTTGGCTCACAACATCGTGGCAAGGGTCAAACTGTAACATATCAAAGTGTTACTTCTTTGGCCATCATGGGAGTTTTTCATGGATTAGCGATCCATCATCCTGAGCTTCTGAGTAACCATTCTGATACAATATCTTTGTTATAGAAAATCTTCACCACGCTTCTATTGTGCATTGGAGGTTCTCCACCAAGTTGTTTTCTTCCATCTGCATACAAGGGTCTCTTTCTGGTATGCCTCAAATCCTCGAGGTTTCTCTTCATACACTATTTTTTCAATTTCTCTGGAGAACAATCTTTGCATTCATCTGATGTAGAACTCAAACCCATGGATATTGCAGATGATATAATAACTCATGTGGAGGTATGTCTGGTTTACTGGAACAAGTAATTATCACAGGATTCTCCCTCCATCTGGGAGAACCTCTAGTTTTGGATCTTGCAATGCTTGCATTCATATACATTGTTCTTCATCACAACTTTAAGTTCCTTTGCTTGATTGATTTTAGTGAGTTCATATCAGGCTAGTAATCTTGTGATTCTTAATATAATGACTGGTTGTTCTGGTGTCTCTTTCTTTCTTGGAATATTCATGTTCTTCCTTACGTTTTTCTTTAGCTCTTGGGTCCATGAATATATACTCCATTATCTTCAATGGATCATAGGATTAGCTCCCTCCTAATCCTTGCTTCATGTATGAATGCATGTTTTTATTTTCGAAATGTATAATCGGCTCCCTCCATCTAACAAAGTCCATGCTTCCTTCTACATCCTTTTTGTCTTCTGCAAAGTGTCATAAGCTTTCTCCAATTTCCTCTTGATTGTTGACTTATTTATATCTTTTCTTCTTATAAGTTTCTTCAAGATTGATTCTAATGTCATATTATCTTGTAATATCTTCCACATGATTTGTTTGATGTATTTCATCCTTTCATGTGCATTATTTGACTTGTATAATGATAACAATCCTTATCTTTTTTTTCTTCCATAGGTATAGTTCTTCTTGGAACATGTTATAGATATACAAGATATGTACAGAGACTATGCAAAAAAGATATGTACAAGAACTAAGAAGAGTATTATTACCTTGTCTTTAGAGGAAGAAGTTTGTTTCATCCTGCTTAGTCTTTTTTGAAGGTTCCTTTTCTTCGACAACTGGTGATTTGTGCGTTTCCTTCCTTTTCTTTAACTCGGGACAATAATTCTTGCAGTGACCATACTTTTGACAGTTGAAGCATTGTATTTATGAGATATCGTTCTCTTGATTTGGCTTCTTCCTGGAGCCAAACTTCCTTTTTTTCCTGAAATGCTTGAACCTTGTTGTGAAGGCCTGATCATCGTACTTCTTTTGGGGTTTCTATTTTTCACTGATCCTTGATTCTTCTTGAGCACAACAAATCCAAAGTTCTTTGAATGTAGGATACTCCTTCCTTGTGTTCATGCTTGCAGAAAATGCATCCCATGTCTTGGGAAGAACATTGAGTACTATGTTTACCAATTCCTTCTCTGAAATGATTTCTTCAATAGCTTGTATTTGATCTCTTAACTGTGATATCTTCACAAAGTATGATGTTATGTTGTCATCATCATTCATCTTCATGTCACGAAGCTCATTCTTTAGACTCATTACTTGTCCAATGTTTCTAACTGAGAAGAGGTTTGTTAGGGCATCTCACATCTTCTTTGATGAGTCAAGATGGGAGATGTAGGGTATCAGATGATATTTTATAGAGTCCACTATGATACTCCTGGAATTGATGTCACTCTCTTTGAACTTCTCCATAACTGTAAGATTATGTGGTTCCTTCTCTTTTCCTTCTTCAAACTCCGGTTTCACGATATTTCCTTTCACGATCTCCAACACTTTATTCTTGGCAAGGATGAGGTCAATCCCTGTCTTCCACTCTCTGAGGATAGAATCTCTATCTAACTTGTTTTCTGACTTCATAGAGTAAGTCATTTCTGCCTTGGTCAACCCTAGATTTGACCAAAAAATCAAACTTGATGTCTTGGCTTGTTGAGAGTACCAGGAGATGCGCTAAGCTAGGACACACTAGTCTATCCGAAAATTAGGTCAATCCCTTCACTTAAGGTTCCTCAACGAGAGGATTAGGATTTCTGCAACTCCACCTGCTAGTAACCCTAGCGACAGTTCTTCAATGAGCTTAATATCCTTATGGCTATGCTTCCTTCCAGCGGTTAGACTGAATGAAGGAGGCGTGGGCCCATAACCTGTTAGAATATAATGGATGTGCTCATCTTACCATCGATAATATCATTATTGTCACCTAACCATAGGCCGAAGTGATGCAGGAGCATCGCCTACTAGTCAAGCGAGCCAGCGCAGGAGCGGAAGACAGCTGGACAAGCCAGCACGAATTTTGAAAATGCCTTGGAACTGCTGCGCAAATCTTAAATGAGTCATTTAAGAGATGGCACACTTGTATATTGAAATGGACCTTGAGTGGATAGCTCTCGTCCTTAGGTAGATAGATAACATTTAATATAGTTAATGCTAGTAGATAGGAATTTAATTCTAGATTTGATAGGCTAGAGTTCGAGAGGGAAAACGGATATAGACACCCTCATTTGTACATTGTAACATAGAACAGGAGCAAGAAGCAGAAGAGAGCAAGAAGAATTTGTATGAAGAACACCCATGTACAAACATTTGAATTAATAGAAGAGAGCTTTGATTCAAATTCATGGTTTGTGTTATTTCTTAGTGTATTGATGTTATGCTCATGAAGGTTCCTTTCTTGTTATACATTTGCTTTTATATGTTGTGTATGTGATTTCATGGTTGAATTGAAGTCAGAAGGGAAGAAGGAATTAGTTTCAATTGTTTCTCTATTTTGAGCCAGAGGATTCCTGCAAGGTGTGCAGTCGAAACCATCCGCAAGGAGTGCGTTGATGGAGGCTTAGGTAGTTTAACTCTTGTTCTTATTCACTCAAGAGTGAAAGTGGATTGTTGAAGCCGTGCAAGGAGTGCGCAGGCTGAAGAGGAAGTCTCAGTCGCGAATCTGAGAAGAAATCTTTAGAGGACTACTGCCGCAGGCGTGCGCAGAGTCAAAGGAAGCTTGAACAGTTGAAGCGTTCGTAGGATTTCCGCAAGGAGTGTGAGCAAAGAATTCTTATTTCTAAGAAGACTGAGAAGCTGAAGAAAGCTCGGGAGGAGTAAAGGCATTCCAAATTATTGAAAGGTTGCACAGGATATTTTTGGTGCTAAGAAATCCCCAAGGGGGAGAAAGAAATCAGCGGTCAGAATTCGTAGGGGAGATTCACGGAAGACCAGCAGCCATCAGGTCTGGTAAAAGTTGCGCCAGGGTTAAGCCTTAGTGCATAGAGGAGAAGTCCCGCGAAGGCATCAGAATATTTGGGGCCATCGAGATTTTGATAGGCAAGAGAATCAAGACCTCGTGGGTTTTGAAAACCCGAAGGAGGCCTATTCGTTGATCTCAGGGCAGGACACGTGTTAAAGGATCCAAAGGAGTCGGGGTTCAGCTCATCGTGAATTCCGGGAGTGAAGAAATTGTCGCATCAGGAATCGTGATTTCACGATAACCGATAGGGCGACCAGGAAGTGGTGACGTGGAGGAGGGAGCTCTCACGTGTATCGAGGTTTGGGACTTGGAGAGTTCCATGAACTAGTGCAACAGAAACCGTGATATCCTGATACATGATTTCTCAATTTTCCACAGGAGTGGGGACCACATTGGAGGACAGGTGTCATGCCTCATTTGTGTGTCGGAGTATCAGGAATCGGGGATCAGTGAGGTAAGTTGTTGTCGACATCGTAGGTGCCAAAATCCCGATGGGAGGATTCCCGATAGGAATTGGAGGCGTTGACATTTACCCATTTGGTTTCGGGGTATTGTGAAGTGCGGGGTGTGTGACCAAAAGACTCGTGAAGCCGCGAGGTCCGATTTCCCGATCATTAAGGGAGATCAATCGAAGAGTTGTTTTGGGTAAGGAAGGTTCTCGATAGGGAATCTGAAGAACCTTTGAGTTCTTCGGGCCAAGGGAAAAGAAGGTCCTATGGAAGAATACGTGCCAGTGAGGGCGCGGCTGCACCAGAGTGGTATCAGAGTGGGAAGTTCTTTGCTTTCTGTAGTAGAGAAGAAGAGGAAATTCACCATGCCACCCAGAAGAGAGAGACAGTCACCGGACCCAGAGGATAGGGAGGTGCAGAGAAGAGGCAGGCCGGTAGGGAATCCAGAAATGGAGAGACAGATGAGAGATCTCTGAGAAAGACTTGAGGAGATGGAGACAGAGAAAAGACGCACAGCTAGTGCAGGGGATTTCAGCGATTCATAATATGAAGTTGAAGTTGAACGTGAAGGGGAAGTTGCAGCCGAGGATGTGGCGAATGAACGTTTGATTAAAGCTATCGCCAGAATGGGTGCGAAATCCAAGATGGACATTCCAGTCTATGAGGGGAATCTTGATGCAGAAGAGCTTCTAGATTGGATTAGAGCTCTGGATACCTACTTTGATTATGAAGATATTGAAGAGGATAAGAAGGTCATACATGCTGTCATGCGCTTGAAAGGACATGCATCCTTATGGTGGGATGAATTACAAGCTGACAGACGTTGCAAAGGCAAGCAGAAGATCAAAATTTGGGATCAAATGATCGCAAAGATGAAGGCAAAGTTCATTCCAAGAGACTATCAAATCACTATGTTCAGGAGGATGCAGAACCTGAGACAAAATTTGATGACAGTGAAATAATACACTGAAGAATTCTATCGACTGAACATCAGAGCAGGTCATCGGGAGAGCGATGATGAGAAGGTTGCTAGGTATCTGAATGGTCTGAGATATGACATTCAGGATGAATTGAGCATGGTTACCATCAGGATGGTAGAGGATGCTTATCAGATGGCCTTGAAAGCTGAGGAGAAGCTGGGCCGTAAGCAAGGTCAACGAGGGCAAGGCAAGAGTCATCCCAGAGGCAAGGCAGTTGCCCAGGATAAATACTAGAAGCCCAAGGAGGAATGGAGGAAACCTCAGGGTAAGGTAGAAAGAGGTGGGACCTCACAAAGAGGGCCATATGTTGAACAGAGAGGGCAACATACAGAGCAGAGCGGAGGAGATTATGATGATGCAACTACTTTTCCTCATACCAGAGGTAGAGGAAGAGGAAGAGGTGGAGTAATCACATGCTTCACATGTGGAAAGAATGGGCACAAGTCATATGAGTGTCCGGAGAAAAAGAAGGACATTGGAGAAGCTCACATCGCTAAAGCGCAGAAGTGGGATGTTGAGGCCGAGGACACAGAAGGCGGAAGGTCATTGATGATGAGAAAAGTCCTTTTGACACCTGAGAAGGAGGTGGAAAGTTCAGCCCAAAGGACTAGACTATTCAGAACAACTTGCAAGACCAAGGATAGAGTATGCAAGGTTATTGTGGACAGCGGTAGCACGGATAATCTCGTTTCGACCGAGATGGTAGAGAAGCAGGAGCTGGAGACAACTGATCACCCCAGTCCATACAAAGTTTCATGGCTATAGAAGGGACATCAGGTAAGTGTCACTAAAAAATGCTTGGTTGAATTCAAGATAGGAGGGTATAGTGATAAAGTACTCTGTGATGTCATTCCTATGGACGTATGTCATCTGTTGCTGGGTAGACCGTGGCAATATGACAGAAATGTGGTTCATGATGGGAGAATGAACACATATACCCTGGAGAAGAATGGGGAAACATACAGGTTGCTTCCGATAAAGGATAAGGAGGTGAAGCCGGAAGTATGTAATACAATACTTCTCATGAGTGGGAAGGAGCTTCTTACAGAGGTGGAGAAGAAAGAAGATCCACAATTCTTTGTGGTCAGGAAGCCGAGAATTGTTCTGACTAGCACAAGAATGGATGATTTACCAGATGAGGTTCAGGAACTGCTGAGTGAGTTTGCTGACATCATAGTGGACGAATTACCTCGTTCGTTGCCACCAATGAGGAGTGTGAGTCATCATATTGATCTCATACCAGGAGCTAGTTTTCCAAATAAAGCCGTGTATAGGTTGACGCCGCAAGAGAATGAAGAGGTTAAGAGGCAGGTCCAGGAGTTGTTGGACAAAGGATTGGTCAGGGAAAGCTTGAGTCCATGTGATGTTCCAACAGTACTCAGTACAAAGAAGGATGGAGGCTGGAGAATGTGTACCAATTCGAGAGCGATAAATAAGATAACCATCAGGTACATATTTCCATTGCCAAGAATGGATGATCTGATGGACTGCCTGAGTGGGGCAAAGTATTTTTCAAAGATTGATTTGAAAAGCGGATACCACCAGATTCACATGAGATAAGGCGATGAGTGGAAAACAACATTCAAGACAAACGAAGGTTTGTATGAGTGGCTTGTCATGCCATTTGGTTTAACGAATGCACCGAGTACCTTTATGAGGTTGATGAATGAAGTCCTGAGGGAATTCATTGGGAAATTTGTCATTGTTTATTTGGATGACATACTGATTTACAGTAAATCAGAGGCTGAACATCTGAAGCATTTGGCCATTGTTATGAGGAAACTACAGCAGGAGAAGTTGTTGATAAACATGAAGAAGTCCTCATTTATGAAGACAGAGCTCATTTACTTGGGTTTTGTTATTTCAGCTAATGAGTTGAGGATGGACCCGGATAAGGTAGAAGTGATCAAAAATTGGCCATCACCGAGGAATGTATTCGAGGTGAGGAGTTTTCATGGTTTGGCTAGTTTCTACCGGAAATTCATCAGGAATTTCACTGGAATTAGCGTAGCAATGATGGATACATTGAAAAAGCGACATAAATATTTTCATTGGACAGCAGAGGCTAAGAAGAGATTCAATCTGTTGAAGCGGAAGATCACAGAACAACTGGTGTTGGTGTTGCCATATTTTCAGAAAACATTTCAGGTGAAATGTGATGCAAGCGGATTTGCCATAGGAGCGGTCTTGATTTAGGAAGACAGACCAGTTGCATATTTCAGCGAGAAATTGGATGAGGCGAAGCTGAAATACTCCACGTATGATAAATAATTTTATACTATCATACAGGCACTGAAGAAGTGGAAGCATTACTTGATCCCGAAGGAATTTGTTTTGTATAGTGATAATCATGCATTGCAATTTTTGACTCAACAAGAGAAGTTGAATCAGAAGCATGCAAAATGGGTAGAGTATATGCAAAATTTCACATTTGTGATTAAGCATATTTTGGGTACTGATAACAAAGTGGTTGATGCTTTGAGCAGGAAGTGTTTGTTGCTGCAGGAATTCCGAGTCAAAACATTGGGTTTTGAAAATCTCAGGGACATGTACGCAGGAGATGCAAATTTTGGAGAAGCGTATGAAGCAGCTGAGAATCCAGTTCTCAGGGATAGGAGTCCTTGGATAGATTATATGATCCAGGAGGGATTTTTGTTCAGAGGCAATCAACTATGTATTCCAAAATGCTCCATGAGGGAGAACTTATTGAAGGAGAAACACAGTGGTGGATTGGTAGGACATTTTAGCCATGCCAAAACATTCACGAAGTTGAGCAAATCATATTTTTGGCCGGGGATGCGAGTAGATGTCAAGAAGTTTTTTGACAGATGCAGAATTTGCCAGCATTCGAAGGGAAGGAAACAGAATGCAGGACTCTATCAGCCATTTCCCATACCAGAGAGTCCGTGGGAGGCGATAAGCATGGATTTTGTATTGGGTTTGTCGAGAACACAAAGAGGTGTTGATTCCATCTTTGTAGTGGTGGGCAGGTTTTCTAATATGGCACACTTCATCCCATACCATAAGACCAGCGATGCGACTCACATCGCAAATTTGTTCTTCAAGGAGGTCATTCGACTCCATGGATTACCGAAAAGCATAGTTTCGGACAGAGACACTAAATTCATAGGGCATTTTTGGAGGACCTTATGGAAGAAGTTGGGAACTAATTTGATTTTTAGTTCTGCTTATCATCCTCAGACAGATGGACAAACGGAGGTAGTCAATAGAAATATGGGAGACTTGCTGAGAAGCTTGGTGACAGAGCACCATAGCAGTTGGGACCATATATTACCACAGGTAGAGTTTGCATACAACGATTCAGTGAATCGGAGCACAGACCAGAGTCCATTTCAGGTTGTATATGGAATACACCCGAGAGGAGTGTCTGAACTGAGGGATCCAGAACACACTACTACTAGCAGTGCTAGTGCAGAAGAATTTGTTGAGGCAATGAAGGAACTTCACAATCAGGTGAAGGAGCGACTACTGAAATCAAATCAGGAGTACAAGAGCAGAGCAGATCAACATCGAAGACAACTTCAGTTTGAAGTTGGTGATTTAGTTCTGGCACACTTGAGGAAGGAAAGGTTCCCAAGGGGAACATACAATAAGCTAAAGATGAAGAAAATCGGACCATGCAAGGTCTTGAGAAAATTCGGAGAAAATTCTTATGAGATTGAGTTGCCAGATGGTATCGAAATATCTCCGATATTCAATATCGCAGACTTATACCCATACAGGGTTGGATAAGCAGACACTGGGACTGAAGAACCAGTGATCCAGTGGATGAAACAATTTCCAGTTACAGAGAAACCCTAGATGGAGTGCATATTGGATAAGAGAGTGGGTAAGAAGACCCGAAGGAAAGAATACTTCGAGTATCTGGTCAAGTGGAAGAATCATCTAGTGGAAGATGCCAGCTAGGAGAGCGAAGATGAGATACAAAAGCATGGACAGACCATGCAGGAGCTCATGGACAGGAGCCCATGAAAGTTTTCAAGCCGAGGAGTATGATGTAGGAGCATCGCCAACTCATCAAGCGAGCCAGCGTAGGAGCGGAAGACAGTTGGACAAGCCAGCACGAATTTTGAAAATGCCTTGGAACTGTTGCGCAAATCTTTAATGAGTCATTTAAGAGATGGTGCACTTGTATATTGAAATGGACCTTGAGAGGATAGCTCTCGTGCTTAGGTAGATAGACAGCATTTAATATAGTTAATGCTGGTAGATAGGAATTTAATTCTAGATTTGATAGCCTAGAGTTCGAGAGGGAAAACGGATATAGACACCCTCATTTGTACATTGTAACATAGAACAGGAGCAAGAAGCAGAAGAGAGCAAGCAAATAATTGTATGAAGAACACCCATGTACAGACAGTTGAATTAATAGAAGAGAGCTTTGATTCAAATTCATGGTTTGTGTTATTTCTCTGTGTATTGATGTTATGCTCATGAAGGTTCCTTTCCTGTTATACATTTTMTTTTATATGCTGTGTATGTGATTTCATGGTTGAATTGAAGTCAGAAGGGAAGAAGGAATTAGTTTCAATTGTTTCTCTATTTTGAGCCAGAGGATTCCTGCAAGGTGTGCAGTCGAAACCATCCGCAAGGAGTGCGTTGATGGAGGCTCAGGTAGTTTAACTCTTGTTCTTATTCACTCAGGAGTGAAAGTGGATTGTTGAAGCCATGCAAGGAGCGCGCAGGCTGAAGAGGAAGTCTCAGTCGCGAATCTGAGAAGAAATCTTTAGAGGACTGCTTCTGCAGGCGTGCGCAAAGTCAAATGAAGCTCGAACAACTGAAGCGTTCGCAGGATTGCCGCAAGGAGTGTGAGCAAAGAATTCTTATTTCTAAGAAGACTGAGAAGCTGAAGAAAGCTCGGGAGGAGTAAAGGCCTTCCAAATTATTGAAAGGTTGCACAAAATATTTTTGGTGCTAAGAAATCCCCAAGGGGGAGAAAGAAATCAGCGGTCAGAATTCGTAGGGGAGATTCACAGAAGACCAGCAGCCATCCGGTCTGGTAAAAGTTGTGTCAAGGTTAAGCCTTAGTGCATAGAGGAGAAGTCTCGCAAAGGCATCAGAATATTTGGGGCCATCAAGATTTTGATAGGCAAGAGAATCGAGACCTCGTGGRTTTCGAAAACCCGAAGGAGGCCTAGCCCTTGATCTCAAGGCAGGACACGTGTCAGAGGATCCAAAGGAATCAGGGTTCAGCTCATCGTGAATTCTGGGAGTGAATAAATTGTCGCATCAGGAATTGTGATTTCGCGATAACCAATAGGGCGACCAGGAAGTGGTGACGTGGAGGAGGGAGCTCTCACATGTATCGGGGTTCGGGACTTGGAGAGTTTCGTGAACTAGTGCAATGGAAACCGTGATATCCCGATACGCGATTTCCCGATTTTCCACAGGAGTGGGGACCACATTGGAGGATAGGTGTCATGCCGAATTTGTGTGTTGGAGTATCAAGAATTGGGGATCAGTGAGGTAAGTTGTTTTCAACATCGTAGGTGCCGAAATCTCGATGGGAGGATTCCCGATAGGAATTGGAGGCGTTGACATTTACCCATCGGGTTTCAGGGTATTGTGAAGTGCGGGGTGTGTGACCACGAGACTCGCGAAGCCGCGAAGTACAATTTCCTGATCATTAAGGGAGATCAATTGGAGAGTTTTTGTGGGTAAGGAAGGTTCCCGATAGGGAATCTGAAGAACCTTTGAGTTCTTCGGGCCAAGGGAAAAGAAGGTCCTGTGGAAGCGGACGTGCCAGTGAGGGCACATCTGCACCACGAAGCCACCTTCCGAGCACCTTAACTTTGACAGAGAATCACTCTGGAAACAAACACTAGGCTAGATATCCAAACAAAGGGTAGTGCACCTTTCCCCAGGGATAGCGTACCAAATAAGAGCTGATAAGATAGTCCAAACCATAATCAAGAGATAGTCCAAGCCAAAACTGAAATCTGCTAACTGCAGCAGCTACAATGACAACTCTCCTCCAAACTTGCACACAAACTGGGAAACTGTAGTGCATACAATTATTGCTCTGCAATTCTGAGAATGCCTACCAGAGTGAAGACTGGCCTCCTGTATTTATACTAATTCTGACTAACTACATGGGCCGACTTCTGATTCTGGGTGCCTATTTACTTAGTATATAATATTTCTTCTGGCTGACTTCTTCTCTTGGAGGATAATAACCTAATACAAATTATCCTCTTGAGCCGACTTGTCTTCTAGGGTTATTAGCCAACTCATTAGTTTTTCTTCTTACTTCCCGGAATATTCTATACTCGTTAGGTTTACGTGTGGAGGTAAATACCTCCTGCGGATACCATAATATCAACAATTCCTTGTCTATGTAGCGACCAATGGAGTTACCTATGATTCTTAGGGTGCCATCATTCCAACAATGAAGAGGGAGATATGGTAATCAAACCCAGACTGAGACAACATAGGGTATGTCATTTTTTGGATTGAAATCTAGGGTCCATTCATTTAGATACATGTTTCTTACTCCCAAAGAGTATGGATCGCTTTGAAAAATTAGGTGTATGTCCTCGCATTCGAAGAGAAAAGTGAAAAACCCTCTTCCACAAAAGAAATGATTCAACGAGCCTTTGATTAATGACTTCCATTTTTTTTCTAACCAGAAGGACATTGTCTTCGGAGAGGGAAATATACATGTGGATTGGCCAATCAAACCCCTCTCATCTAGGGCAAGGGATTTCTTTCGAGAAGTTGAAGGAGGGAGCACTACTTTTGACATTTTTTTGACAAATTTTGATTGTTGGGCTTTCGAAGATTTTACGGAGGTTGCTACCATCGAATAGAAATCCAAAGCATCTTCATCCGGAGGGGGTGCAATCTCTCTCCCATCACCATCCACCATGGACAACCAAAGCTAGGGTTTTCCTAAGAAGGTTTCTATGAACGCTTAAAATTTGACCATGTTAACCTAAATAAGTTCACCCCAATATAATAAATATATTAGTATTGGGTAAGTAAAAATTTATAAATATTATTTTTTTAATTTCAAATTTAATATTTTATTAAATAAATATTTTTGTTTTCTTTTAAAAAAAATCTTATTACATATATCATATTTCCCGAAAAGTCTCTTGTTTTTCATATAAATTTTGATGTATAGACATTCAAACACATACTAGACTATTTCATACAAAATTCTACACATTAAAAAACTAAATGTAATATCTCACTATTTTATATATGGGAGACGAAAAAGGGCTGAGTGTCTTTATTTTGTTGTAGTACAGTTTTTTTTTGGCACACGGGATGAGCCAATACAGTTTTGGCACAGAGACCAAGGCATGAAGGTGTTATTGAAGCCTATGGGAACTTTGTTAGAACATAGGAATGTTTACAATCAAATGTCATGATTTTTTTAGACTAAACTAATCGTGATGAGCATGTGAGGATGTGAGCAGCAGAATTGAGAGTCAACTTCAAAACTTGAAGTTTTGATTTAATTTAGCCAATTTTACAACATTAATCAAAGGGGCCATTCCCATTGGAAGTTGACCCAGAGATGTAGCCCACATCAAGTGAACTCCGTTATCACATATTTTTGTTTTCTTTCATTCTTTTGCTACTCATTATTACTCATAATCTCCTTAAGTATTTATTATGTCTCGATTTTCACTCTTTTTAAAGTAATTAAAACCATTAACTAGCTAAGTAAAAGATCTGGATCACCGATCCAAACCATTTGCAACAAAGGCATCCTCCTGAAGCCAAAAATATGTTCTGATACCACATGTCACTTTAAAACCTGTGAAATAAAGAAATGCATACATAGTCTTTAGCAAAACATAAATTAATCAATGGCTCACACACATAGTACACATAGATTTACTCTGGATACCCTTAACTGATAGAAAACCAACCTTCCTTGGTGCCACACCTCTCAACTCTTCATTGTATTAATTTCATGATTCACTTGATACAATATATACATATATATACGCAATATTTTAGGTACTCCGCAGCTACCAAAACCCTAATCCCTTAATCTAGGATTAATTTAGAAAACCACTAAAAATAACAAAAAATGCTAAACCTGGATCGTCAGATGTAGTCGTCAAATATGATGCACCATCCCACACACATGCAAAGAATATAACACCTACCCAACACCTATGACAAGGAGATGTACTCCATTTTGCAGGCCTGTCAATAGTGGAAGCACTATATTCTAGTAAAGGAAATGATCATCCACATTGATCACAAGCCTCTTTAATTCATGCAAACAAAAGGAAAGCTATAGAATGACCACCATCACAAGTTTAAGACTTAAATTCAAGGACTTTCTGATGTAGGGATTATGTAGGGATTTTCCGAGGGTCATGACTTTTGACTCGATTATTCGTTTGGACTGAAATTTTACATGGATTTGCATCTCGAAGAGTTCAATTTCATGCCATTATGATCCTTTAGACCAAACATCATTTCAACACTATTTCGGGGCCGAATTCCTTCATATAAGGCCTCAAATTGGGGTTTTAGTGTTTTTACAAGAATTTTTAAATTTTAAATTATCAAGTATCTTTTAGTTTATGAACTTAATAGAAAAAATGAGTTGACAAATAGTGTCTCTCTAGTTAGCTCTTAGTTATTGGTAAGTTTTAGAGTTATGTGAGAATTTCCTAAAATTAATTGTTTTCTAAAATTCGAGATAATAGTTATAAGGGGTTGAGATTCCATTGTAATAGTTAGGATGGAGAATATATAAAGGAGAGTTATTTTCCATTCTCATGTGTTTGCATGGTTTTTATATCTTGTGAATGAATCTAAGTTTATTGGTTACATCACTTTCCTTTCCTTAATGAATTACTTCTTCTCTTGTTCTCAACATCAACTGTTTTCATCAATTGCAATTCTTAAATTGAATAGTTTATCGTCCAATCTTTAAGCCAACTAAACTTCACTCTAACCTGAAGTCCTCCTTATTATAGGTCATCTCCAATCTTACTTTATAATCGCTCATCTTCTTTATATCCTCACAATTACACCATTGAACCCTCCTTTTGGTAACCAATGTCAACCATCCAATGGACACGCTTCTCATCCATGAAGCTTCCAACCTATCCAAAGTATCCAAACTAAGACAATATAGATGAGAAGGCTTCCAACCAATCAGTCACTCAATATCATTCATATTATTTAATTGATAGATGAGAAGGCTTCCAACCCTTAGCTAACTATATTTTTTAAATGTCTCCTTCAAACTATAAAGATTTTGAAACCAATCACATTAACATAATTTCACAATATAATAAATATATGAATCTTTCATAAAATTAAAATTTATAAATCTTATATTTTAAACTTCAAATTTATTATTTTATTAAATACATATTTTTATTTTCTATTTAAAAAAAAGTCTTGTTCTGGTTGCATGTATCATATTTCTCCAAAACACTTTTGTGTTTTCTTGTAAATTTTGATGGATATACATTCATACACATACTACACTATTTCATACCAAAAAAAACTTATATATATATCATTTAAATTTTAAATTTTAAATTTATTTAAATTTTGTATATTATATAAAACATATATTATATTTTGTAAAAGAAAAAAAAATGATTTTCATACAATTGTATAAAATTGATATAAAAATATTCAATATCTAATTTAATTTTTACATTTCATTTTTATACTCATTTCAAAATCATTATACACAAATCCTTAAAAGCACGTTTTTCCAAGTTTTAATTGCAATATTATAAAATAATTATAATTATATAATTATGTATTTTTAATATATATATATATATATTTGTTTTTAAATTATTTATTTTATAATATACTTTAATAAACCATTCTAATTATACACCTAAAATTTAAATAATATATTTTATGATGTAAAATTGAATCACTTACTTGATTTGAATTTTTGTTTATAAAGAAAAATAAAAATAATTATATCTTTAATACTAAATAAATATAAAGAATGAATAAAAAAGAAAATCACCAAAAACATAACATTATCAATATTAAAAATAATATAAATATAAAGAATGAATAAAAAAGAAAATCACCAAAAACATAACATTATCAATATTAAAAATAATAAAAAAGAAAATCACAAAAAACATAACAATATCAATATTAAAAATTACAGACTTTCCATTAAGAAAATTGATATAATAAAAAGTTAGATATAAAGAAAATTGTATAATAAAAAGTTAGATATAATAAAAAAAATTAATATAAATTTATAATGAATAAAATAATTTTAAAATTTTAATATTGCTTTATTAAAAATTCTTTCAATGATTAAATTTATATTTATATGAAATTTATGTATAGGATTTACATCATCAAAAATATAATTAAATTTATATCAAATTTATATAGCATAAAATTTCTATAAATCATTAAATTTAAATTTTTAACTTAGAAACTGAAAGGAAAGTAATTTAAAAAAATTTATTGGCATAAATTGTATTCTACAAATTGCAAATTATAACAAAATAATGGTGAACAATTTCTGAAAGTAGATCTTCCTCCAAAAAAAAACTCTATTGACAAATTTATATTGATTAGTTGAAAAAACTTTATTATCAAATTTATATAAAATAATTAGAAAATGAAAATATCTCAGAAATTGAAAGTAAAGCAGTGCAAATTCTTCCATTCACATAAATTGTAAAGTACAAATTGCAATTTGTAACAAAGAATGATAGACAATTTTATATTGATTACAAATTGCAATTTGTAACAAAAGAATGATAGACAATTTTATATTTATTAATCGAAAACATTGACATAAACTATAGGGTACAAATTGTAACAAAAAAAATGATAGGCAATTTTATATTGATTAATTGAAAAAACTATATTATCAAATTTATATGAAATAATTAGAAAATTAAAATAACTCAAAAATTGAAAAGTAAAGCATTGCAAATTCTTCCATTGACATTGACATAAACTGTATGGTACAAATTGTAAAAAAATAATTTTGCGCAATCTCTGAAATTCATATAATATTGAACATAATTAAATTATAAGAAATTCATATAAACATCCTTAAAAATTCTCTAAAATCATTAAAATTGAAAGTAAAGCAGTGTAAATTATTCCATCTACATAAACTGTAGTATGCAAATTGTAACAAAATATTTATAACTCAAAAATTGAAAGTAAGCACTGTAAATTCTTCCACTTACATAAACTGTAGTATGTAAATTATAACAAAATAATGATGTGCAATCTCTGAAAGTTTATCCCCCATTCTATAATTAAAATTAAAACTAGGTCTTTTTAAAGGAACATACACTATCTATAAATAGAATCCACATGATGCTAATCAATGCCTTCTGGTTGCCCTTGAGGTGAAAGACGCTGCCTAGATCCATGAGGCTGTCACGAATGTAGAATAACTCCTCCTTTTTGAAAACTCCGCCAAAATCTTTAACGACGGTCACACATTTTGTGCCGTCATGTTCATGGATGTCAACAACAACATAAGTGTTTGTCCTTGCTCTCCCATTTTCAACTCCTGTCTCCTTCAACGACTCCTCCATGGGTTCTACATAGCTCAAGCACTCACATATTGAAGGTAGCAATAAGAGGAATAACAACAAGAAAGATAAATGGCCACGTTCCATCTCACCCAACTCGAAATTTCTGCAAATCTTTCTTTTTCACAATCACTATTCTGCAAATCTTTCTTTTTCACAATCACTATTCTGCAAATCTTTCTTTTTCACAATCACTATTCGGGATTTTGCGCCTCGGGATAGCGAAGAGCCGAGTGTTCCCCTTCTTCTGATACCCAAAATTTCGAGCCCTTCGGGGCCAGATCGAAGGTCCATATATCCTCGAGATTAACGGTCTAGATCCTCTCTCGCGTTTCATGATTTTGCATATCGCAACTTCGTGACTTGGGACGACAACTCCTTCCGAGCTCTTGACTCCTGATTGTCGAGTTCTCAGGATCATCTGTCAACGGTCCAAATCTTCTCGAGCGCCAACGGTCCAGATCTACTTGAGCACCAACGTTCCATATTCTCTCGCACTTTTCATGACTTTGGGAAACAACCTCCTTCGTGCTCCTGACTCTCGATTGTCGAGCTCCCGAAAACATCTGTTGGTTGAATATCTTTCGCACTGATGCTTACAGTCGCCCTCCCTCTTGAGCTTCTGATCATTTCTGACTTGGAAGAATTTCTAAGTAGATAGACATGGAGCCCCGCCTAGATTAGGACCATCTAGTTGGGCAAGCCCCTCGCATTGGAGCTAGAGGGGTGAGCTTTGGGACTGCCTAGAATCATGGAGAATGATCTGCTACATAGAGTCAAACCCTGCATTGGCTAGTCTATCCACTACTTTTTTTACACTTCGTCTTATGTGTGAGGGGGTTAGTGTTAGAGAGGGTCTGAGAAGAGTCTGGAAGCTATAAAGAGGGCCAAGGAGGTGGCAACTGGGGGTGATTTTCCCTAGATCTCTACCATTCAGGATTTTTGTTGCCAATTCTATTATGATTTGGGAGTATCCTTCAAGGATTAGACAAGTGAGGTTTTGATCTAGAGCCATTTTCATTCATTTGATGAGACCCCAAATTTTTGTTGAGTTATTGGTGTCGCATACGCGATTTTCTGCAATGAGGCTTTGTATTTGGCCCAAGTTGTTTCTTATGACCGCTCCATAGCCTGAGTGTCCTAGATTTCCTTTTGATGCGCCATCAAAGTTGACCTTATAGAAGCCTGGCGGGGAGGGGGAGTCAATTAGAGGGACTAAAGGCTTTTGAAATTAAGGGGGGCTACTGAGGAGGGGTGGAGTGAGTAAATGAGAAACCCCAAGAGTTGAGGAGCGAGATATCACTTGGGTCAATGGGGAAGTCTTTCTTGGTCCATAAATGTAGCTGAAGATTTTCCTGGAGATGCATGAGGATTATGTTCCAGAGGAGGGTGGGAGGAGAGGGTTGGGAATGAAATATTCTTTTGTTCCTCTCTTTCCATAGTTGCCAAACTATAAATCCTAGTAAGAGTTGTCAGGTTTTGTTCAGGATAGGAATTTTGAAGGAGCCATAGCCCCAATCCCTGATGGTGCTTATGATGTTTTTTTTAACTCGTTTGGTTCTTATTATGAACTGAGTGGTCTGGTTCTAGATGTTCACACTGAGTGGACAATTATTTAGGTGGTGCTCCATGGTTTCTACCTAGAGATGGAAAAGATGGAAAATCGAGGGGCCAATGAAACCTCATCTTTGAAGATTGTCCCAGGTTAAGATCTTGTTCTGGAGTAGAAACTAGAGGAATGTGGAGATTTTGGGCCAGATTTTTTATTTCCATATTGTTGTCCAAATGTTATCTTTCTAAAGATTGTGAAATTTCTCTTGAAGTCTGTATCTCTCCTTGAGAGTAAATCTTCCATGAGGTGTGCATCCCCATCTGAGAATGTCTTGGTTTGTGCTTTTCTGGATTCTCCTTTGGGTTGTATCTTGTTGCCAGTACTGTAGGTCACAATCCATTGCCACTTGGAGTTCATGATGTGTAGATTTCCATATTTTCCAGGGAGAGTTGTTGGGGGTATCTGTCCACAAATCTGCTACTATGAGAGTGGAAAGATATTGAATGTGATTTTCATAGGATTGTATATTTTCTTCCAATTGAAGGGGTGGCATTTTCTGCTAGGAATCCGTCTAGAATAGGGAATTTTGTCCATTGCGAGCTTCCATGAAAGCATGTTCCTGTATGAGTGGCCAATTTTTCCAAGCCTCATTCCAGATGTTGGAGCCCTGAATTTTCCCCTGCATTCTTATAAGTTGACTTTGGTGCATATTTGGGGAATATTTTCATTTCTAGAGTTTTTCCTAGATCTTTGCTGGAGTTTTGAGCCATCTCCACCAAATTCTTTCTCCCATGGTGCTATTTAATTTTCTAGGGTCCCTAAGGCCTAGACCACCTGAATATTTGGGCTTGCAGACTTTGTCCCAGCTAACTAGGGCCCATTTTTTGTTCGGGTTGTGTCCATGCCATAGAAATTTTCTTTGCATATTCCTTATTTTCTTTATGATTGATTGGGGGGAAGCTAGGGCTGAGAAGAGGTAAGATGGGATGGCTTGGATGACTGACTTTAAGAGAATGATTATGGCTGGAAGGTTGAGGGAGAGAAAGGTCCAGTTGCTAAGACAGTTGGCGATGGAGAGTAGGAGAGAATCCTAGGAGATGTTTCTGGATGTTGAGTCTTTAAGAGGGAGTCTCGGGTAGTGAGAGGGAAGAGTGCAGACATGGGTATTCAAAATTTGAGAAAGGTCATGTTAGATAGCCATAGGAGTATTAAAAAAGAAGAGTTGTGATTTGGCTATATTAAAGGTGGAGCCAAAGGCTTCACTGAAATCAGAGAGGATGGAGCTGGAAGAAATCCTTTGGAGATGGAAATATCGAGTTCAATGGCTCAACGAGGGAGAGAAGAACACCGAATTATTCCACCATTATATGATCCACATACGCCTTATCAATCGCATCACGAAGATGGATGACTCGCAAGGAAACACTATGTTAAATCATCAAGAAATAACACATGAGCTGACAGACTTCTACAAGGATATCCTCTCAGAACCAAAGGTAGACCGCACCTCAACAATAGAGCGGGTGACCCAAAATATCCCAACTATAATCACCTAGGAATAGAATGAGGCTCTCACAAACCCAATAACGCAAGTAGAATTGTATCAGGCTATTCAGGAGTTACCCACATGAAAGGTTCCAAGTCCAGGCGGTTTCACAATAGACTTCTTCCACTCATGTTGGCCAATGTTAAGGGAGGAAGTGTGGAAGCTGGTGACAAAATCACACATCTCAGGCAAAGTTATTCTAGCACTAAATGCCACTTTCCTCACCCTAATAACCAAATAATAAAGATTCATAAATCCGAGGAACTTCAGACCCATAGCTCTTTGCAACATGATCTACAAAATCATTTCCAAGGTCATAGCTCTAAGAATCAAGACAATTCTACCTTTCATCATCTCCAAGGAGAAATCGAGATATGTCGAAGGAAGGAAAATCATGGATAGTGTCATTCTTGTCCATGAAATCATTCACTCGCTCAAAATCACTAGCACCCCAGGTATGCTTTCAGTTTCAACATGGATTGGGTCTGTTGGATATTGAACCTCATTTCCTAAACCTTTTTCTCAATCCTCGTCAATGGTGTCCCCTCTCAACCCTTCTCCCCCTCAAGAGGAATAAGGCAAGGTGACCCTCTCTCCCCTTTTATTTTTTTCATAATGGATGAAGGTCTAGGATGCTATATCAAGGCCTCAATTCAAAATGGATCCCTCCAAGGCCTCCCTCTTGACAGATTACAACTGGCAGCCTCCCATAGCCAATCTTTTGATGACACACTACTAATGAACACCCCCACTGCGAAAGAAGCAATTAAACTAAGGTCCATCCTCTCATATTTCAGAGAAGCCTCTAGCACCACCTTTAATCTGGCCAATTCTTAGTTACATATTGACTAACACCATCATACAGAGTTTCCTCTGGAAATATTAGTTCAAATTCCATGCATACATCATGGAAATACTGGTATAGATTCTGAGAGACTATCCTAATAACTGGCATACATTGCTAAACATATTTTAATTAAAAGTGAAAAACTATCCATAGCTAAAGGAAACTTTAATTTTAACACCATGGTGGCACCACAGGATTGTGAAATGCTTCATCTTGTACTCCTTCTATTTTCTAACCTTTGACCTTATGAAATTTCACGAATTTGTTTCTAGTCCATGTTCTAGGAAAAATATTGGGATGTAATGTCCAATAGTGGTCCTTTTCATGGTCATACTCCTTACATTGTAATTCTAGCACCATGGTGGCACCACAGGATTACACAAATCTTGCTTAAGATGCTTCATTTTATTCTCCTTCTATCTTGTAACCTTCAACATTTTGAACATTCAATAATTTCGTTCTAGTCCATGTCCTAGGAATAAAATTATGATGTAAAGTCCAATAGTGGTCCTTTTCATGACCAACCTTCTTACATTGTTCATAGTACAAGTCTTTTTTCTATGTGGCAATGCAAAATTTATTCTCTCCCTTTTTCTTCCCTTTCTCTTCACAGGTATCCATTCCCTCATGTTCTTGAAGATCATTTTCCATCAGTTTAATTTTTATTTTGATTTCCTTCAATATACAAGACCTTCAATATACAAATTTTCCCACAATAGAAGTTTAAGCAACACAGATTAAGAAAAAAAAATACTTAAATAGTGAGTTGATAGTTCTTGGAAAGTTAAAAACTTATACTATTTTTGTTCAAATTTGGGTTAAAAATTTAGTAAGTTTAGATTATGCTTGTCCAAAATTTCATTAGAAATTTAGAAAATTGTATATTTCAATGATTGAGATTACATATTTCTAAAGTTCAAAAGTTTTTGAGGGGTATGAATTCAACAATACAATTTGAGCAACTAAAAGTGGTCACAACAATTAAATTCTCCAAAAATAGTTACCAAAAACTCAAACCAATATCTAACGTTTAAAATATGTTTTTTTTACCTGAAATTAAATGCATCATAATAATTCAATTACATTCATTATTTCATATTCTCATAAATCTTGGTAAACGGGTTCAAACTTTACCTTTCAAATTTTTTCAACTTTCTTTTTAAATATTGAACTCTTGCTCCCCTACACCATCTATGAACTCCTTTGTTGAGAAATATGTTTCTAGATTTAATCCCTCATCAAAGTTGATTATGAACATCATCAAAGTTGATTATATATGAATTTAAATGTTGACCATGTCATATGGGTGTAATTCATCATTAGTTGAGAATTGTTAGGGATGGAAACTAGGTTTATATAATCACTACTCAATCATTAATCATTGAGTTTCATGTTGAATTTAATTAACAATCTTTTGGATTTTGGATTTGGATTTATGGTCCTTTTGCACTTTCAAAAATAACTAAAACAAGTAATTGTATTAGTATCAACCTTTGTCACCAAAAGGACCAAAAAAAAAAATTAGCTTGCAAAGAAAAATAGTGAGCATAGCTATGACATGCCTAGTTTTAGCATTTGTCCTGCTACTAGTTGTTTTTTCTTTGTTTTACTTATTGGGTTTGGTTGGAAGTTATTGGAAAATGTCCCCTTCCTTATTCACTAAGTAGAGATGTAGATCTAGTTTTTTCCCCTGCTCTACCCTCACTTATGTCGCATTTTTCCTGCTCTACCCCTTTGTTGCTAAAGAGTGTTGCTAATGCTAAACATTGTTGTTAAAGGGCACTTGTTTCTATACTCTTTCTCTAAAACAATGGACACTATCTCCTTTTTCTCTATTGAGGATAAGTCTAGTGGCTAAGTGGGCAAGGAAAGAAAAAAGGTACACACAAATTCCTTATCATTTTGAGTTGAGCCTTGTTGATCCTACAAATATTGCCTGCCAAAATTATTAGATTAATTCTTTCTTATCATTCATGCATCATCTATGCATTATCTAAGGGAACAAGACATGATAAGTGAAATCATGAGAATATATATGGATACCTGATGCTCCTCTCATAAGGAAAGGAGAACATATACAAATATAGGGGTAGTACTTGTCTTTGAAGGGTTCACATGCTCATGTCATTGAATGTATTTCTCTTTGTTAAGAACCAAATATCAATATAGCATAAAAAAACCTCAAAATAAGTACTCAATGCCTTGAAAAAGAGATAATTTAATATACTAAGCCTATTCGAGGGGGAAACCTCCTTATACACCACATAAATGTTCAAGTACAAGTGTTGTCCGCAACACTTGAGTAACTCTAGATGTTTCTCTATAAAATACTCATCTTGTCAAGTGGAATCTTCAGCCGATAGTTTCCTCCATTTAACGAGATACTCTAAAATGGATCTATTCCTCAGCTGGTGAATTCTTGTGTCAGTAATGGCTTCAAGCTCCAATATGATTTTTCCTTCCTCGTCAAGTTCTAGAAATATATTTTGAACTAGGATCTTTTCACCTATTACCTTCTTTAAGCATGAAACATGGAAAACTGGGTGTACTCATGAAGATGCAGGCAACTCCAATTTGTATGACATAGTACCAATATTTTGCAACACCTTATAAGGGCCATAGTACTTTGGTGATAATTAATTAGCCTTCTTGGCTTGTTTGAGGGACATTTGTTTGTATGTTTTTAGTCTTAAAAACACCCGATCCCCTACTTAAAAAATTATTTCACTACAATTTTGATTTGCTTGTTGTTTCATGCGATTTTGTGTCATGGTAAGGTTGTCCTTTAAGAATTGGAGAACTTGTTGTTGATTCTCGATGTTATCTTCCACTACTTGAACCTTAGATTTTTCTTTTAGAGAAGAAGTGATGGAAGGAGGGTGGTATCCATAAAGTGCCATAAACGGTGTCATTTTTGTTGCAGTATGAAAGGAAGTGTTATACCACCATTCTGCCAAGGGTAACCAT
>SNQJ01S0140940.1:24526-43397 GCA_010110895.2 Picea sitchensis
ACAAAGGAAGAGGAACTTACCGAAGGTGAGTTATATCGATCATGTGTTATCCTCCTCGAGCTCATTAAATCAAAAAGAGGTACTCGTCTATCTGGATGGGGGAAAAATTGAAAGGAGCAAGCCAAGCAGTCTCTTGAGAACATCATCCAACAATTCTTAGAGTCGCCCTTGAAAACGACACTTTTTCATTTGCACATATCATAATCCCCTGAACCTCTGCACTGAGCCAATCCTTTGAGTTCCTTTCACTCCTTTGAGTCACCCGACGCAATTCACAGTATCCACTGCATAGTTTTGGTCCATGCCATGTTTTGTTGTTGTGCCTCAGTGTTCAAGGGAAGTATCCGCCTCTAGAGTCATCCATCCCAAATATCTTGCCTCAAAAACCGTGTCAGTCCATATCCATTTGATCCACCAATTACATCTCCATGTCCGTTTCGTGTCGTTGATGGGGGATACATCAAGGCCCTCCCTCGACGAGTCTATTCCTTTCAACTTCAACACATTATCTGGGAATTAGACTTAGAAATCAGTTAGTACTTTGGGACCTGCATGCGTGAATGGCAGGCCTCCTCACGTTCGACAGTAGGTCTACATCATTGACCCCTAATCGAATGATTCCACGGGTGTTCGAATTCATCTCATATATTCACATTCGCTGGAATGTACTAAGGTACCTTGGGACTCATTGACATTAATGGTGATCTCCCTCGCACTTGTTAACGATTCACACCATTGACCGGTAATCAAGTGGTTTCTTCCATGTTTGACATCAAGACATCTATTCACATGGTTAGAATCATACCACGTTGGGATTGGTAAGAAGACCCTGGGTTGAGTAATCACTTTGATATATGCTTTGCCCAGGCTGCAAAGGAGATTTTATTGGACAAAGAACACATACACTGTCACATAGATCCACTTTGTATTCGTCGTGGCTATGTCTTGTCATCTCGTAGATCCATTGTGTATTCTTCGTGGCTATGACCAGTCTGAGTCATCAAAGTATAGATCCACATTGTATCTTCGGTGGCTATATCCTTTTATCAATACAATTATGGATTCGCAGTGTATTTTATGGCGGCGATATCTCGCAAGTATTGATCACCCAAGCATAGGTATGCCTGCCTTGGGTTTTGAAATATGTCATGATATTTGTCGATGTTTGTGTGCAGCTTCCGTCAGGTTCTCCGAGTCTATACCCTTTCTTGAATGTCTACAAAGTATTTCAGTCATTAGTTCACATCTTCTAAGTTCATACTTTGGGGGGCAATCTGTTACACGTCAAAATTACTCAACTGGATAAGTGTCGCATGTTCCTCTCAATTGTCGTAAGTGTCGCATCTTCATTACAACTTTCGCAAGTGTCGCAAGTTGTTCATAAGTGTCGCAAACGCTGTTCAAGAATACTACCTTAACAACGACACTAAGGAGGCACTTAAAACATCTCATGCACTTGGTCTGGAGAAAGAGAACTGGTTAACTGAAGTCAAGGAACCCTTGACACCTGAGAAGAGCTCTTAATCAAAGGTTCTGAGGGTGAGCGCTCCCCTATATCAGTCTAGGGAGCGCTGACACTCCCCTACAAGGTTTCAGGGAGCATTATAATGCTCTCCTGCCCTTCTGAAGGAGCGTTATCCACCTTTGGAGCCCTGGCGCTTCCCTCAACCTTCCTAGGGAGTGCTACAGTGCTCTGATGCCCATTTTGAGGGAGCGCTGCCTAATCTGAGGCAGTAGTTGACCCGTTGAGGAGAATAAGGGGAGGATCTTTCAAGTTTAGAAGGCAGTTGCATTCGAATTCTTGGTTTCATCAGAAGATCCCTAATCTAAGGAGGAGGTTCCTCAACCTGTTCTAAAGATAACTCAAGAGGTTAAGCTCCTCTTAACCTATATAAGCAAGCTCTATGATGGTGAAAAAGGAGGAAGAATTGCTAGCATGAAACCTATGATCTCATAGGAAACACACAGTCAGCCAAAGGAGAGTGATCAATGAAGCTGTTGTTATCCAGGTTGTGGATCTTTCGAGCAAGGGTTAGACGAAGGGGACTTGACGAAGCTGTCGCATTTGCATCTACGATTGTAAGTACTGATGTCGTTATTCTCATTAATATGACATGCTTGGCCTGTTTCTTTCTAGTTTGTGTCTAATGTTACATGAACTTATCATTGATAGATAGATCTATTTTCAAGATAATATCAATAGAGTAGGAAGTGGTCGTATCGCGTTTGTCTACAGGACTCAACAAGGAGCAAAGGATCGGAGCTCAACTCGAAGCGTGCATGGACAAACGTCGATAAAGAGGTACTTCTATTCACCTTCCTTCTCGTATGTTAGTTTGTACAGATTTGAAAGGAAGTCAGTGTCCACGTTAAGCAATTTTTGTCTTAGAGTTAGGGTCAAGCTCTTTGAGGTAATCCACCTGTCCGCAGGGAGATTTTCCTACAACAACTAGGATAGATAATCAGATTGTCAAACAAGTACTTTCACTCCCAACCTAAACTGTGAGTTTAGGTCTCCCTCTAGAGATAACTAAGTGCCACTCTTTTCTTATACCAGGTTAATGATGAAATTTATTTCATGGAATGTAAGAGGCCTTAATGCACTTAGAAAACACTACATGCTAGAGAAAAAAATCAACCAGGAGAAACCCACCATTATACTACTATAAAAAAATAAATGTGACAAAGATATAATGTCAACTTTGGTTGAGAAATGATGGGAAGAAAGCAAGGTAGCCATAGTATCAATTATGGGATTTTCAGGTGGAATGGCAGTTTTACGAAAATCATATTAGATTACCATTGAGAACTTCATGGAATTGCCTCACTTCCTCTCAACAAGATTCAAATTCAAGGACTTATAGATCCAAGGCTCCATCACCAACATCTATGATCCTACTAACCCTCTTATTAAAATTAGACTTTCTCAAAGATCTCGGGGAATTGGTCCCTGACCTCAACTGGAGCATAGATGGAGACTTCAACATATTAACATCTCTACAAGAGAAGAGAGGAGGACTTAGGAAATTAGACTCAGAAAACGTGGCATTCAAAAGTATGATATCAGACCTTATACGCATTGAAATTCACATGCTCAATGGATGCCACACTTGGAATAACAAGCATGGAGGACCTCACCAAATTGTGATAAGGTTAGATCACTTTCTAATCTCTGAAATCTTTCTTTGAAGAATGATGTTGGTTTAAGCAGAAATTCTTCCATATGCTAGTTCCCATCATTGGCCCATCAAAATTTCCTAGAATTGTTCGCTGGCACCAATGCCTCAGCCTTTATGATTCAAACATTTCTAGCTGGACCATCCAAATTTTATGACCAACTTGGAAAAGTTGTGGACAACTTCAAACCCCTACCCTTGGTTCTCTAATGTTCTCAATTTCAACAAAACTTAAAATATGTTAAGAAGCAAATAAAAAACTGGAGTAGGGAGGTCTTTGATAATATCTTTTTAGAAAAGGGAAAACTCGAGAAGAACACAAATGTTATCTAGGCTAGTATCATTCTCAATGGCAGAATGATGGATCAAGCAACATAAGAGGAGCAGCTAAAACATGAAATCAAAATCAGGGAGAAACAAGAGGAAGTATTATGGAATAAAAAATCGTGAATCTGTTGGTTAAAAAGAGACATAAATTTCAAGTTCTTCCATAACTCTATGCTCAATAGATGGAATCATAATCAAATATCCAGCGTAACATTTGTTGCAGGATAGAAATTGGAAATATATGAGGACATTGTACAAGACTTGAAGGAGCATTTCATCCAAATCATGATGGAACTGCTAGTGGTCAGACATGAATCCATTGATTCTATTCTATCCACAATCCCTTCCTTGGTATCACCAAAGAAAAATCAAAGTGTTCTAAATTCCATCTCCCTAGAGGAAGTAGCAACAACTGTCAAAGCTATGACTACTAAAAAATATCTTGGGACGTATGGGTTCACAATTGACTTATTCTAATCTTGTTGGCCCATTATAGGAGTTGAAGTCTGTAAGTGATCCGAAAATGATCTTTTAAAATACTATGGTTAAATTTATGCATGAGTGATTTACCATTCATAAATTAAGAGAAGAAGGAGATTAAATGAAAGAATGTTGCAGCCATCATAAAGAATGCAGAATGGAAAATAATCACTAAGAACAACAAACCATAACGCCAAACATTGATAACGGAGTTCGACAAAGTTGCCTACATCTCCAGGCCTTTGTCTCAGTGGGGGAGGCTTTCTTATTAATTTTCAATGCTTCAAAAATACATCATAATTACATCAATTGGATTACAAACTGGTCTGGTTGTGTTTTTCTCGACCTCAAGAATCCAACACAACTGAAGACACTGAAAAAGGTTGAGCATAGCTCCCGAAAATGGCCTCCAAAGTTCGCTTCCTCAATGGCTTCCCTACATAGAAATGGCTTAAGCTTCACACAATATTCATCATTCTATTGTATCTTCCCTCCTATGGCTATAAAAAATACCTGGTTTATATATATTTTCAGTTGGGTTTCACATCCCAACCTCCTCCCAAAATCTGGCCTCAAATCGGGCTCCATATCCTCACTTTTTGGGCCCAAATCCAACAAAATCAACATAATAAACCATAAAAAATCCAAACTCAAGGTGTAAAACCCACTTTTTGGAAAACATTTGTGCCAACCCCTTTTTTCCAGGCTCCTAGTCGTATGAATGGCCATGTGGCCAGTGCATAGGCTAAACAACCAGGCTCACGCCCAAGGTCCTCGGTCATGGTCATATGGAAGGTGCAAGAATCATGCATTTTGGTTGATAGGCTAGCCCTGCCGATCGGGCGCTAACCCCAAAACCTCCGCTAACTCCAACTTATATAGATTTTCTGCCACATGGTTTAACAAGCAACAATGTAGCCCGAACGGTTAGCGCATGGTGGTTAGTCCGTTGGCTAGTCCGGGAGGTTACGAGTTCGAATCCGCCGAAGGTGCAACATAATTTTTGACCATGCCTTATTGGCCTCATCTGGGGTGCCACGTGTCACCCTGTGAGTTTCCACCGTACAGTCCAGTCACCTGCACAGTCACCCTTCCAACTCCCCTGCACAGTCAACTTGTCATATGCAATGTCACTGCTTTGTCAGCGTACCTTCCACGTGTCATCCCAGAGGATGCCACCTGTCATCACTTCACTATAAACGCATCCTTCCGTACTTCCACGTGTCTTGATGTCACTGGCCCACGTCACATCCGTACCACCATGTGTCACTTTCGTACAGTGCCATGTGTCGATAATGTACTGTGCCAACTCAGCTCTAAAAACACCAAAAATGCCCGACACATGTCATGCTCTGGTGCTTCCATGTCAACATGATGTCATGTTGACGTCATCTGCCATGTCATGATGATGTACTGTTGACGTCAATAGTATGGACTATTGATTGCTGACTTTTTTTTGCCTATTTGGAAAAATTTTAGATCGCGATAACTTCGCCATACAGAGTCCATTTTCAAAAAAGAATATACTGTCGGAATCAACACGACGAGCCCTACACGATGGCGCTAGTTTTGTATAAATCTAAGAACTTTGATTTTTAGGCCTTTTTGGATCGATTTCGATCATGAAGGTTGTCGAAGAGTCGTGAATCTTAGGTAACATTCTACATGTTTTTAAGTCCTTCATTGTGCTTATTCCCAAAAAACATAATCCTCATTCTACTGATAAGTTTAGACCTATTACCTTATGCAATATTTGATGATGACCTCCGGTAAAAAAACCACAATATGTAGGAAAATAATAAACCTTGATGAGCTTCAACACTATACTACTCTCAATTCTTCACGTGGCCCAAAATCCTCCTTTGAATAGAGTATCGAACTCTATGTTCTCGCATGTCCCAAATCTCGTCTCAATCACACATATAGGCGTTGTTATCGCGCAATTTGTACTTGCCCAAAGCCAAAGGAAATTGAATACTAAATTGGTGTAACAAGGAGGATGTCCTATCATTGTCACCTTAACAAGACACCTTTTTCTATTTAGGAGTGGTACCCCAGGGGAGACGTCCCCAGTGACCTGGGGGTTTGAGAAGGCTAGGGAAAAGTATTAAGAAAGTCTCACCCCTCTCACAGGTCACTCTGATCAAAAGTTCCAAGGGTTTTAAAGAGATGAAGCAAAGTAATATTTAAGTGTACCTACCTAGAACAAGACAACAAGAAAAGATGTTATTTGCAAGTACCATATGATGTTAGTGCTTCATAAAACTATAGAATTTTGATAAAATGAACAAGTTGATATAAAAGTTGAAGCAATAGAAGTATTTATAACAACAATATATATTTAGCAATAGCTTCACAAGTATTCCTCAATAAAGCTTCAAAAATGACAAGAAATAATAACATACACTTGACAAAATGATAGTAATTGTCAGAAGCAATGACAACAATGTATAACCAGCGTTAAATCTTGCTTTCAAGATTAATTTGTTGTTATAGATGGTTGTAGAAAATTTTTGCAACATCAACAAATTAGTTAGTAAGTTAGTCTAATCTAAAGTTAGTAATAGTTAGTAAAGGTCTTAAGGTAGATGGTTTAAGAGTTGCTTTAGTCAATCAATCACTTGTAAGGTGTGAACTAGTGCCTTTTAGGGTAAATGGAGTCAAAGTTTGCAGCGACAATTCTTAGAGGGAAACAACAAATGATAATAGATGAGATAAAGGAAAGGGAATATGATTGAGGTGTTAGTAACCTAAGGCCTCAATATCTAAAACCCTAGAAGGAAAAGATGCTATAAAGTAGGTAACCCAAGGCCCTAACGATTTCCTTCTTCTTTAGATCAAACTTCAAATAAATGTATGAAGCTTAATGAAGCAATGATACTAGAGTGATACAAAGGTAGGGCTCTAGTATATCATTCAAGGGAGGTGTTCTCTAGCAAAATCAAGTAGGTGAAGAGTTATAAAGAAAAGGACAATAACATGTGCTTTTCTCCTAGGGTTTCAAACTAGAAATATCATAATCTTAGAAATGAATAAGCAAATGCACCATAACCATTCAAAATAAAGAAGGATTGCAGATTTCTACTTACTTCATCAAGAATAATCTAGCCACAAACCCTAGTTGAAGACTTTCCACCATGAAAATGAAAAAATACACCAAAAATAGCCTCCTCCAAGAGTTGCGCACCACTTAATTTCAGCCAATAAGCCTTAAAAGAGGTCAAATTTCAGACCTCACACTTGTGTGAGTGAAATATGATGATAAAGTGAGAGTATTAACTCTCTATTTATACAATACAAGTGAACTTTAATTACATTTTAGGTCAAAAAGGCCGACATCGTCAGTTTACATCAAAAATCCAATTTTACATAAAATTGACAATTAAAACCCTAATGTTGTCTTTTAGGGATGATGTCATGCGCCTCCTAGGGTGATGTTAGGCCCCTTCATGGAATGATAGGATTCTAAAGTGAAATGTTAGGTCTCAAAAGGCCTCAAAACCTGATACACATGCCAACCAAACCGTCCTCATGCCAAAACCCTAACTAGATGACGTCAAGGCTCAAAATGATGACGTCAGGGGCCTTTAAGGGCCAACGTCATGGGGGAGAGAAAGACCCCCCTAAGTCCAGGACTGCCAAAGTGCCTCTGGTGGAATGTCCTCCTTTTTCTCTGGTGCAATCCTTTAGTATCCCTCTGCCCCTAGCTAGGGTCACATCATCCATCTGGTGGGATTTTAGCCCCATGGAGGTCCGAACTAATCATCTCCCCATATGTACCTGTCCGTCTGGCATGGTCCCGTGACAACAAAAAGTACACCCTCCATGGGATCATAAGTCACATGGATCATAGCAATGTTAATCACATATAATAATCAAGTTACCGAAACATGTGCATCAAACCCCCCTTTACCCAGACAAGTGCTTAAAGACATTATGCTATTTAACAATCCAGGTTTGGAGAGGGTCTTAGGTTGTCCTAGTGGGCTAATCCTCCTCATGTGTGGGTTCCTGGGTGAAGACCAATCTAGTTCATGTAAATGTATGAGATGGTGTAGGGAATGTTTGGGCAAAGGGTGCAGTGATGACAGGGAAATGTAGGTCTTACATGTGGGTGCCTCTGTAGAGGGTGAGATGCACCTTGTCATGGATGCCATTGTTTCCTATCCCATTCAATTCCTTTTACTCTTTGTCTTATTGCTTTTTATTTTCAAGAGAATAGTTGTAGGACATTGTCCTGGTGTGGTGACCAGTGGTGACAACGTTACCCACAAGCATTTCACGAAAATGAGAGGGTTGGCTTGTGATGAGACCCCATTTCTCTTGGATATGCCACCAAGAGCCACTACCCTGGCTTGGTGACCAGATGAATAGTAGTGTCATACCGCTATATTCCCATGGACCTAATAGGCCGACTCATAATGAGACCTCCTATCCACCAACCAGGCCTTGAGTTTTATTTTATTTTACGGGTCCCCTTTTCTTGCTGAGAAGCCTTTTATTTCTTTCTCGGGAATCCCTAGGCGAAGCATCTGAAGGTTTTATCTTGGATTTTAATTTTTTCCAGCTACTTTTACCCTCTGGACCTTTAGCCCCTTCTTCCCACAAGGCAAGGTACAACCCTTACTAGCTTGGCAAACCCAATGCCCGAATCAATGTAGGGGATAGATGAGAGGGATAATGATGAAAAGTGGTAAGTATGGAAGGAATGGACGATGAAATTTCATAGACCCACCCAGTGGCAAATCATCCCTAAGGGAACCAACTTACTAGGGCTCTCTGTCATCCCCCCTAGGTATGGACAAGTTAAAGAGCATAATTTCCAAGCAAAAATCATGAAACAAAAGATAATTCAATGCACATATTCAAATGTTTTGAGAATCAGAGTGACACATACCATGATACCCGGACTCATTACCTCATGGAGAAAGACCCACTGCTACTTCAAAACTAGGCTGATGGGATGGATGTTGTTGCTGCTGATAGATAGGAGGCATTGAAGAAAATATGGGCCCTCCAGGGCCAAGCTCAAGTCATACGGCTCTCGGTACTCCATGTCTACGACCTGTGGGCCTCGAGACATAATATCCTTAGTTATCCCTAGGATAGGGGATAACATATGGCTCTAACTCGGGGACATGTGCTCACCGTAGAGCGCATGAGAACCTAAACATCTTTGTCATGACCTGTGATCTGCTTGATCTCAACAAAAGCGATTAGTAATTTTTTGGGTTGGTGATATCACCCCTGGCTCATATATAATACAATTAAATACAAGTAAGAAATCATATATACAAATGGAAATGAAACTACACTACTCTAGCATAATATGCAGATGGTATATACAATGAATGTAAATTCCTACCTACTTACCTACTTACTTGTTGGTTGAATGTTAGGTGTAGTCAAATAGCCAATGAAACCATCCTAGCATTGTCTCATAATACATTCCTCTGTGCTTCATCATAAACCAAAACAATGATAAGTCAAGCACAAAAATAACATGAGTTAGAAAATGTATTGTATCATCGGAAATCGTAAAGTCTTGCTCATGGAGGTGGGAGGGAGGGACAAAATTATGCCAATTCACACTCTTAGGAAAGTTCTCAATCCATCTCNCATGAAAAATAAAATGTTCAAAAGACCGACTCAAAGAGTCTGAAGGTTGGATACCTTGGGCATCTTCACATCCCGAGGTCTCGGAAGGGACAAATAAGATCTTAGAGGATGAATTGCAATTTCTTAAGGGAAGGTTGAAAGACTGAGACAATAAACTTCTTTTTAAGGCATTCAAACTACCCTTGGATTCTAAAATAAGGATTTGCCCCGAATAAAACTCAAGACAAGGGACAGGTTTCCCAACTACACCCTTAATGACATAGAGAGGTAAAGATATCAAAGGGGGCTGGAGAACCTTGTCACAAGTACCCTACTTTGAGCAAGCAATGTCCTTGCCTCTATCAAGATCTGAGCACAACGGTGGTTGATAATATTATTCATAAAATAAATCCAAGTGCTCAAAGGAGTACTCATCAAAATCTTCAAGGTATGGCCGAAAATCATCAAGAGAAAATAGAAATAGGTTACCCTTTTAGATGTTTGTAAATATATCATTTCCTTTTTTCCAGATGTCAGAATCTTTAGTAACCTCATATGATAGTTGTAAAGGAAACATTTGGAAATGTCCTTCCATATCATAAATGGGATCCTCATTCGAACCAATCACATCCCACTTGCGTCTTCCAACATGTATGAACTCATCAATATTATCAACAATGTCACACCCTTTATCATAACATGAAGGATTTAATGCATCCAAGGGCTCATCTAGTACTTCTTCACTTTCCAAATTATAAAACAAAGCATCATCAAAATTTTGGAAATGGAAATAACTTATCGTGTTCACTTCTTGTTGTGCAGGTGCATCAATGGCTTGGATGTCTCCATCAAATGGAAGAGGGTCTAGTACATCATCACCAAGACTCATCTCTTCGTCTTCATCAGAAAATGAAGGAGCTATCTCTTCCAAGGGTTCCTTTACTTCTTAGCCTTCTAAATCATAGAACAAAGTGTCATCAAAAAACTGGAAAGGAAAATGACTCACCTTATTCTCTTCATCTTGTGTTGGAGAGATAGGATCTTGGAGAGCTTCATCGGACGAAGGAACGGTTACTAGTGCTTCATCCTCATAATTCACTTCTCTAGTTGAATATTCACTGCATTCTATTGAATCATGGGAAAAATCTTGCTCCTCTTTCTCTTCATAAATCTCTCCTTCTATATCAGAGGGTTCTTGGTATTGAGTATGGTATACATCCCTGTCATCTTCCACAAACGCAGTGGTGAATCCTTCGTTCTCTAAGGCTATTGTGAGATTTTCAAGGGCATATTCATATGTCTAACATTGTGGTTTGACAAATTCAATAAAACCACTGATGAGGTTTATGAAAGATGATATACCCCTATCTTTGCAACAACCCTTAAACCAATCTTGCAAAAAAGATGGAAGAGAAAGGATGAACAATTTTACCAGAAGATCCTCCCCTTCCCATTCTATCTTGCTTATATACTTCAAGAACTCTACAATGTGAGTAATTGAGAGGCCTCCAAATCTTGGAGAGTTGTTCAACCATTTTGCATCAAAGTAACGTGAGTATCCTTGAAAACGTTTGAAATCAATAGTCGGATACACTTTTTCCCAGGGCACCAAGATCCCATAACTTGAGAATATCACAAAATTGAGAGTAAGGTGGCACCTTGGAAAAGGTTAGTGGAGTCGCCAGATATCCTCTTAAGGATTATCACAGGGATGAGGGAATCACCCTCAGTGGAGTCGCCATGTAAGCTCTTGTGAAAAGAAGGCTTTTGAGAAAAGGCTTACCGAAAAGTGTCGTCTCGAGGAATATTGACTTAGTGTTCCTCGACAACGGTGCCAAAATGTTATCGCGTAATTTGTACTTGCCCAAAGCCAAAGGCAAGTGAATACTAAATTGGCGTAACAAAGAGGATGTCCTATCACTTTCACCTTAACAAGACACCTCTTTCTATTTAGGAGTGGTACCCCAGGGGAGACATCCCCAGTGACCTGGGTGTTTGAGAAGGCCAGGGAAAAGTATCAAGAAAGTACCACCCTCTCGCAGGTCACTCTGATCAAAAGTTCCAAGGGTTTTAAAGAGATGACGCAAAGTAATATTTAAGTGTACCTACCCAGAAAAAGACAACAAGAAAATATGCTATTTGCAAGTACCAGATGATGTTAGTGCTTCATAAAACCATAGAATTTTGATAAAATGAACAAGTTGATATAAAAGATGAAGAAATAGAAGTATTTATAACAACAACATATATTTAACAATAGATTCACAACTATGCCTCAATAAAGCTTCAAAAATGACAAGAAATGATAACATAAACTTGACAAAATGATAGTAATTGTCAGAAGCAATGACGACATTGTATAATCAACTTTAAATCTTGCTTTCAAGATGAACTTATTGTTGTTATAGATGGTTGCAACAATCTTTTGCAACATAAACAAATTAGTTAGTAAGTCTAATCTAAAGTTAGTAATAGTTAGTAAAGGTCTTAAGGTATATGGTTTAAGAGTTGTTTTAGTCAATCAATCACTTGTAAGGTGTGAACTAGTGCCTTTTAGGGTAAATGGAGTCAAAGTTTGCAACGACAATTCATAGAGGGAAACACCAAATGATAATAGTTGAGCTAAAGGAAAGGGAAGATGATTGAGGTGTTAGTAACGTAAGGCCTCAATATCTAAAACCCTAGAAGGAAAAGATGTTAGAAAGTAGGTAACCCTAGGCCCTAACGATTTCCTTCTTCTTTAGATCAAACTTGAAATAAATGTATGGAGCTTAATGAAGAAATGATACTAGAGTGATACAAAGGTAGGGATCTAGTATATCCTTCAAGGGAGGTGTTCTCTAGAAAAATCAAGTAGGTGAAGAGTTATAAAGAAAAGGACAATAACATGTGCTTTTCTCCTAGGGTTTCAAACTAACAATTTCATAATCTTAGAAATGAATAAGGAAATGCACCATAACCATTCAAAGTAAAGAAGGATTGCAGATTTCTACTTACTTCGTCAAGAATAATCTAGCCACAAACCCTAGTTGAAGACTTTCCACCATGAAAATGCAAAAATACACCAAAAATAGCCTCCTCCAAGAGTTGAGCACCACTTAATTTTAGCCAATAAGCCTTAAAAGAGGCCGAATTTCATACCTCACACTTGTGTGAGTGAAAGATGATGATAAAATGAGAGTCTTAACTCTCTATTTATACAATACAAGTGACCTTTAATTACATTTTAGTTCAAAAAAGGCCGACATGGCCAATTTACATCAAAAATCCAGTTTTACATAAAATTGACAATTAAAACCCTAATTTTGTCTTTTCGAGATGACATCATGCCCCTCCTAGGGTGACGTTAGGCCCCTTCATGGAACACTAGCCTTCCAAAGTGAAATGTTAGGCCTTAAAAAGCCTCAAAATCTTCCACACGTGCCAACCAAGCCGTCTTCATGCCAAAACCCTAACTAGATGATGTCAAGGCTCAAAATGATGACGTCAGGGGCCTTCAAGGGCCAACACCATGATAGGAGAGAAAAACCCCCTAGGTCTAGGCCTGCCAAAGTGACTCTAGTGGAACACCCTCCTTTTTCTCTGGTGCAAGCCTCTGGTATCCCTATGCCCCTGGCTGGGGTCACAACATCCATCTGGTGAGATTTTAGCCCCATGGAGGTTCGAACTAATCATCTCCCCATATGTACCTGTCTGTCAGGCATGGTCCCGCAACAAGAAGTATGCCCTCGATGGGCTCATAAGTCACAGGGATCATAGAAATGTTAATCACATATAATAATCAAGTTACCCAAACATGTGCATCAAACCCCCCTTTACCCATAAAAATGCTTAAAGACGTTATGTTATTTAACAAGCTAGGTTTGGAGAGGGTATCAAGATGCCCTATTGGGATAATCCTCCTCAAGTGTGGGTTGTTTCTCAGGTGAATACCAATCTAGGTCATGTAAATGTATGAGATGGTGTAGGGAATGTTTGGGCAAGGGGCGCAATGATGACATGGAAATGTAGGTCTTACCTGTGGGTGCCTCCGTAGAGGGTGAGATGCACCTTGTCATGGATGCCATTGTTTCCTAGCCCATTCAATGCCTTTTACTCTTTGTCTTATATCTTTTTATTTTCAAGAGAATAGTTGTAGGACACTGTCCTGGCGTGGTGACCAGTGGTGACAACATTAACCACAAACATTTCACGAAAATGAGAAGGGTGTCTCGTGATGAGACCCCCTTTCTCTTGGCTATGCCACCAAGAGCCACTGCCCTGGATTGGTGACCATATGAATAGTAGTGTCATACCGCTACATGCCCATGGACCTAATAGTTTGGCTCATGATGAGACCTCCTATCCACCAACCAGGCCTTGAGTTTTATTCTATTTTACGGGTCCCCTTTTCTTGCTGAGAAGCCTTTTATTGCTTTATCGTGAATCCCTGGGCGAAGCATCTGAAGGTTTTATCTTGGCTTTTAACTTTTTCCTGCTACTTTTACCCTCTGGGCCTTTAGCCCCTTCTTCCCACAAGGCAAGGTACAACCCTTACTAGCTTGGCAAACCCAATGCCTGAACCAATGTAGGGGATATATGAGAGGGATACTGATGAAAAGTGGTATGTAATGAATGGACAATGACCTTTCATGGACCCACCCAGTGGCAACTCATCCTTAAGGGAACAAACTTACTAAGGCACTTTGTCATCCCCCTAGGTATGGACAAGTTAAAAAGCATAATTTCCAAGAAACCGTCATGAAACAAAAGAGAATTCAATGCACATATTCAAATGTTTTGAGAATCAGAGTGACACATACTATGATACCCAGACTCATTACCTCATGGAGCAAGACCCACTACTACTTCAGAATCAGGCTGATGGGATGAATGTTGTTGTTGTTGATAGATAGGAGGCGCTGAAGAAAATATGGGCCCTCCAGGGCCAAGCTCAAGTTATATGGCTCTCGATACTCCATGTCTAGGATCTGTGGTCCTCGAGACATAATCTCCTTAGTTATCCCTAGGATAGGGGATAACGGGCGCTTCAACTTAGTGCTCACGAAGATGGAACCAGTGCTAACCTTTCACAAACCCAGGAACTATCCTTCCATAAGACCAAGCTCCATGAACAAGGGCTAGTCGTCGATGACGACGAATTCCCTTTCTTTATTGGAGATCTCGTGTTGAAGAACCCCTATGAAACTTTTGGTCCTGATATATTGGCGCTAACACTTCATAAGACCATGAGTTAGAACCAGGTGCTTAACGTCGTCGTCATCCTTGGGGTATCATTGCATTCTTAGATTCAACTGTCTGGATGATCTGTTCGCTCCAATGAAACCAGACCCACTATGAATTTCATTGCATAGGATATTGCCATGTGTCCCCTTCTGCATCCTTAATTTAGCCACCCTGATTACCTCGCCTCTGTTAATCAAGTTGAATCTACATCGTCGATATTTTCCCTGATTGAATCCTCATCATTCATCTGTTGAAGCTTTCCTCCACCTTTATCTTCATCGATGATTTCATAGTCATCGTTGGCGATCCCAACTTAGAGTTTGGCAAGTCCCGACAAGGTAACCTCCCGACGATATAATCTCGACCGTCAATTCTACCGATCAACGAATCATCCTCCAACATTGATCTCTAGTGATCAAAGATCACGATTCATTACTTCCTTTCCACTTCCCTCTTGGTCTTTGACAGACCAGCTGCTACGTGTCCTTTCGAGAGCCATTGATCTAACTCACTCATAGTAGATCTCTATCGTCTATCTCTTGAAGCTTGTCGTCATTGGAACTAAAGAACTTTAAAGTTTCGATCCAACAAATCAAACTCTCGACGATTAACGAACTTTGACGATAAGGCTCCAATAGTCTAAGGAATATTCGTCGTCGATCTAGAAAAATCACTCCTTACCTTGATCCGACGATCATTGTTCCTCGATGTCTGCAAAGGAATTTGAAAATTTTCATCGAAGGTATTTGACCCTCAACTTGTCTCCACATGGAACTGAATTCAATCTTTGGCTCATCTTCGATTCTACTCTGAATCGATTGTCACTTGACCCCGATCGATTCTTCTTTCTCTGAATGAAAAGATTTATTATTGTTGAAACCCCGAAACCTGCAATCACGACTTCAGAAGAGTCTGATATGGACTTCAATCACTCAACATAGGGACACCATGATAATGATAATGATGGGAATATCCAATCTCCACATTTACACAGAGAACCAATAAACACAAATATTTCTATTAATGAATCTTTGTACACAAATTTACACAAGGCCTCCTTGCCTTTCTTGGTCTGATTTACAATTCATTGGCCTTTGCTTTGGCCAGCTTTGGCCCTTTTCACTCACACTCTTATTCCTCTATCTCTGTCTAACTCTTGTTCCTTACTCAATGCCCGTAGGCTTACATATTCATACTCAAAAGGATTTTGATACATGAATTTGGTTAAGATCCTAAAATCTCTCCCTCAACAACTCCTAGGATCCCTCAAATCCACAAAATCCTCAAAATATCTACACCTCACCCTAAGATCTCTCTAAATCTCACAAACTCTCGAGATCTGATTAATAAGGCAGATTCACTTACATATTATCAATCTCAATTCAAATCCAATCCTAACTTGTGTGGACTTTCTAGAATACATAGAAAATACTATAATTTAAAGTTAGGAAACCTACTCCCTTAGTAAATTCAAAGACCCCTAAGGTCTAATAAACATGGTTGATTTTGGAGGGAAAATGCTCCTGCATCAATGTCATTTACAAAATTATCTCCAAGATGATTACTAACATGCTCAAACCCATCCTTCATAGAATTATCTCTCTTGAGCAAAGGGGGTATGTGGAGGGTCAATAAATCCTAGACAAAATAATTTTTTCTCATGAAACCATCCAATTTTTGAAGGTCAACAAAACCTCGGGAATGCTTCTAAAATTGGACATGTCCAAAGCATATGACAAATTGAACTAGAGCTATCTAGAGAAACTTCTTCCTGCCTTTGGATGATTTTTTGGGCTTGGGTTTCCTGGGTCAAAAATCTTGTCTCATTGGCCTTCTTTTCCATTCTGGTCAATGGCTCCCCCCTCTGACACTTTCAATCCCTCTCGTGGCATATGTAAAGGAGATCCCCTTTCTCCTTTCTTGTTTATTCTTGCAACAAAGCATTTAGGTAGATCTTTGAAATTTTCCATTCTTTCTAGCTCTCTCAAAGGCATTCGAATCCATATTGACCTTGAGCCTCTCTTCCACCTATTTATTGATGATACCCTTCTCTCTAGCTACCCCACTATCTATGAGGCTCTCTCCTTAAAAAAAGTACTGAACTCTTTCATGCTAGCCTTCAAACCTCTCATCAACCATAACAAGTCTCAAATCTTCTTTTTCAATACCCCTCTCACCATCCAAAACAACATTACTAACCTTCTTGGCTTCCGAAGGCGTTCCCTTCCCTCCAAATATCTCGGTGCTCCCTTTCTTGTCAATGCCCTTTGGAATGCCCCCTGGGAAGACCTCCTCTCTAAGCTCGAAGACAAGCTTAATAGTTGGACTTTCTGCTATCTCAACTTACTTGGCAAAATTACTCTTCTCAAGTCTGTTCTCCAATCCATGCCCGTTTACCTCTTTTCTGTTTTTGTTGGTTTCTCAAAAATCTCAAAAGCTATTTGGTCTCTTCACATGGATTTTCTTTGAGGGTCTTGGAAGAGACCGTAAATGGACCTTGGTCACCTGGGACTCTATTTTCCTTCCAACACATTGTGGAGGTTTATTGATCAAGGATCTAAAAGAAGCTTTCACCTCAAGGGACTTGAACCCTCTCGATGCATGATAGATCCAAAGTTAAGATAGATTTACACATCCCCCCCGTACTAAATAACACACCATGAAAATGTTTTAACCATAATAAATTTTTTACTTTCAAATGTTTTATGTGTGTGTGCATGTATAAAGTTGATATTGAAATATTTTACTTAACTTGGACATTGAAACAATTTATTTATGGCCTACATTGAATATTTTTTTTCTTTATATCTACAAACACACACACATAAAGTTGATAAAAACACATTTTACTTTTTCCATAGGGAATTGACTTTTGGTGGGGAGGATAACAATCATTCCCCACAACCATCCAAACTAAACCCAATTGACAAAAAATATTTTACTTTAGGTGGACACTGAAATATTTTATTTATGACCCAACATTGAAATATTTTTTTGAAATCCTAAAGGAATTACACATCTCCCTCATAGAAATAAACTTTTTGACTAGGTGGGGAGGATAACAATTGGCAACCATCCAAACCCCCATTGACAAAAAATATTTTACTTTATGTGGACACTAAAATATTTTATTTATAACCCAACATTAAAATATTTTTTTTGAAATCCTAAAGGAATTACACATCTCTCTCATAGCAACAAACTTTTTGACAAGATAAATGAATTAATTCTATTGCTTTGCATCGATATAATATAAAATATATTTTCAAATTTTAAAAATTAACCACTATGTAATAGTTATATGTAAAGTTTATTTCATTTTATCTATTTTTGCTTGTACTTGGATCTTTAAAAATATAGGGTTCCATAAAGATAAATTTTCTGTGCACAATAACATAGTTTATCCAGCTCGTATAGTCAGTCGAAGCAAGGCGACCATCATACAATGGAAAAGATGTTAAGCTCGTTGCTCAAAAAATTAAGGAAATTTTGTTTAAAATTTTACAAAAGGGTCAAATATACAGCTTACCATTGTATTGGATGGCAATATCATTCACCTCATAATGTTATCTAGACCAGTGTTACCAGAATCGGACCGAAACCAGCAAAACCGGCCGGTCCGACCGGTTTCAGACCAAAACCGGTTCAAACCGGACCACATAACCATTTTTGACCGGTTCCGTACGGAACCGATTTTTTTCCTTGAACCGGCCAGTTCTCTACAGAACCGGTTTTTTCTGCTAAGGAGGCCCGCGGACGCAAAATTAAGATAAATTTTGATTTTTTTTAAAAGATTAGGGTTGAGGCCAAGCTTGGGAAGCTTCTAGAATTTTCTAGAGCCCCTAATGAACCTATAAAGCCAACCCCACCCCCTCTCTTTCACTCACACTACTCATTTGACTTCTCATGAGTTTTTGAGCCAAGAGTTTTTCTTGAGTTTTAGAGAGTTGATTGTAGGGCTGAGTTGGAGAGGTTGCTAGCTTGCTTTGGAGAGGTGATTGGTGGGCTCATTTGAAGAGTTATTTTGCCTCTTTTCTTGAGGTTTATTTGGAGAGTTATTTTGC